>JAGDQP010043989.1:0-16048 GCA_022664845.1 Lepisma saccharinum | reverse complement strand
AACACTTCATTTAAATCCAGTATCGTTGAACACTGGCGTTGTGGTTTCGAAGCAGCACTGAGAAAGACAACCGGCTTCGACCCTTAGTGTCTGTCATCCTGACGAACGATTTCGACATATCTAGCGTATATCTTCTTGCTTTGTTATCGAATTCATCTTACGACAGGATAACACAACAATATTAATTTCTAATGAGTGCTCGTTATAGGGTGTTCATAAAATAATTGGCATTTATCTGAATTATTAAATAAAAATTAAATACAGGTGATTGCATGATTAAAACAATGAACATATAAGATGTTGAAGGCAATATGTACATCAAATGACTGAAAACTTGATATGAAATTGATTATTGACTATTTCATGTTTGATACTATTAACTAATGTATAGAGTATACACTGTATGGACAAAAAGGTGGTGCAATATTGAACCTTAATAATTTATCATATTTATATCATATTGATGCAATTAAACACAGTTAATAAATCGCTATTACTAAACATTTAAGGTATTCAGTCTATAAAAATATACATTTCATGTATTACTATATCCTCCTTCTACCGCATGTTGTACAAACTCCTAAAAATGGCAGGATTAAAAACACCGTAAATAACAAATATTTTAACATCGCAACACAATTAAAGATCCTAAGTAATCATTACCATGACTACGAACAATAGATACTAAAATAGATAGCCCCAAGCTACCCTCACAAACGCAAAAAGTTAGAAACAAAAGACTAAAAGAAATTTCACTATAAAATTCTTTTAGTCTTAAAAAAAAGCATTAAAAATATAACTAGAACAATCATTTCCAAACTAAGAAGAACTATTAATAAATGTTTTCGTTGAATAACAAAACTTCACACACTTATAACAAATAATAAAAAAGAACACATAAAATAAATCAATATTGACATAAGCTTTCATAGTTTAATAAAAATAATGGTCTTGTAAATCATAAATGGGGCAACATATTACCCTGAAAGTATCAAGAGAAAATATTTACAATACCTATCTTCAGTCCCCAAAACTAATATTTTAATAAACTACCTCTTGATATCAAACTAACAATAACCTTATTATTAATTCTAACTCTATTTACTTTCCTTTTTACTCAATTAACCCACCCCCTATCAATAGGCCTCACCTTAATAATTAATACAACCATTACAGCACTAACAATTAATACCTTTTCAGAGTCCCCCTGATTCTCCTACATACTATTCTTAATTTTCCTTGGCGGAATACTAGTCCTATTTACCTATGTAACCAGACTAGCCTCAAATGAAATATTTAATATTAATACAAAAATAATAACTTTACTATTAACCATCCCCGTCGGAATTACTTTAATTATAATTTTAGACCCCCTATTAATCACAGCCCCCAACTCACTCCAAGACACCCTACAAGCCTCAATTGAACAGCAAGAAATCCCGCTAATAAAACTATATAATAAATCAATAGCAGCCATTACACTAACCCTAGCAACATACTTGTTTATTACTTTAGTAGCAGTCGTAAAAGTAACAAACTTACAGCAAGGGCCTCTACGGCCCAGTAAACCTTATGTCAACACCCATACGAAAACAACACCCACTAATCAAAATTGCTAACAACGCCCTAATTGATTTACCGGCCCCAGTCAATATTTCTTATTGATGAAATTTTGGATCCCTTCTAGGCCTTTGCTTAATTATTCAAATTATTACAGGGCTATTCCTCGCCATACACTACACTTCCAGAATCAAACTTGCATTTGATAGAGTTACTCACATTTGCCGAGATGTTAACTTTGGCTGACTTCTACGAACTTTACATGCAAATGGAGCGTCCATATTCTTTATCTGCCTTTACCTACACGTAGGCCGCGGCATATACTATGGTTCTTTCCTGTATCTTCATACATGAAGAATTGGAGTAATTATTTTATTAACAGTAATAGCAACCGCATTCGTAGGCTATGTACTTCCCTGAGGCCAAATATCCTTTTGAGGTGCCACCGTAATTACAAACCTACTATCTGCCATCCCTTACCTTGGAACTATACTAGTACAATGAATTTGAGGCGGCTTTGCCGTAGATAACGCCACCTTAACCCGATTCTTCGCATTCCACTTTATCTTACCATTTATTGTTATTGCTTTATCAATAGTTCACTTAATATTTCTTCATCAAACAGGATCCAATAACCCCCTAGGAATTAATAGAAATATTGATAAAATTCCATTCCACCCATTTTACTCATCAAAAGACTTTATTGGATTCCTAGTAATAATATTTTTATTAACTTTTTTATCCTTATGAAATCCTTACATACTGGGGGATTCCGAAAATTTCATCCCAGCAAATCCACTAGTTACCCCAGTTCATATCCAACCAGAATGATACTTCCTATTTGCCTATGCCATCTTACGATCAATTCCCAATAAACTAGGAGGGGTCATTGCCCTTGTTATATCCATCTTAATCTTAATAATTATACCATGATATCATAAAAGAAAAATACGAGGACTCCAATTCTACCCACTCAACCAAATTATTTTTTGAATTATAGTAGCAGTAATCATCCTACTAACTTGGATTGGTGCCCGGCCAGTTGAAGACCCCTACATTTTAATAGGACAAGTATTAACAGTAATTTATTTCGCCTATTTCCTAATTATACCTCACCTATCGGCACTATGAGACTATTTACTTACTGAAAATTAATCCTTTGGCCGAGAACAAAGCTTATGTTTTGAAAACATAAAACAGAGTAAAAGAAACTCTAAGGATTTTATGTTCTAAATAAAATTCATTTAAATCAAAAAAGACACTAATAAAATCCTAAACCCTCTAAAAAATAGTAAATAATTTAATGATAAAGGAAGAAATCTTTTCCAAGCAAGATATATTAACCTATCATAACGAAACCGAGGCAAAGTTCCCCGGACTCAAATATAAATAAAAGAGATGAAAACCACCTTCGCAAAAAACAAATAAGAAAAAACATCACAGCCTAGAAAAATAATACTAAATAAAACTCTCATAAACAAAATTCTAGCATATTCCGACATAAAAATAAGGGCAAACCCACCCCCGCTATACTCAACGTTAAACCCAGAAACAAGCTCAGATTCCCCCTCAGCAAAATCAAAGGGAGTCCGATTCGTCTCAGCTAAACAAGAAGCCAGCCAAGCCAAAGATAACGGAAAACTAATAAACAAAAACCATATATCCCCCTGATAAAGGCTAAAATCAGAAAACTTAAAACTACCTCTCAAAAAAACAAAAGATAATAAAATTAAAGCAAGACTTACCTCATACGAAATAGTCTGAGCAACAGCCCGTAGCCCCCCCCCAGTAACGCATAGTTAGAGTTAGAGGATCATCCAGCACCCATAACACTATAAACACCCATACTACTACAACACAAAAAAAAATAAAAGTCCCAAAGAAAAAGTAATAATCACTCTGACAAGAGGGACGCATAGCCAAACCAGTAAAGATAATATTAAACTAAAAATAGGAGCCAAATAGTAAGGATAATAATTAGACATCGTAGGAAATCTTTGTTCCTTAGAAAAAAAGCCTAATAGCATCAGCAAATGGTTGGAGAACACCACAGAACCCTACCTTATTGGGGCCCCTACGAATCTGAATATATCCTAACACCCTACGCTCAAGCAAAGTCAAAAAAGCCACACCAATCAAAACCCCAATAATTAAAATAATATAAGAAAAAAGCCCCAACCAGAAATTAATATACACTACTACATGAAGAACTCACTTCATTTTTAGATCCTAAATCTAATGCACTTATCTGCCAAAATAGTTATTATCTTAATATAAATAAAATATTACAAATACCTGGTCCTTTCGTACTAAGACATTTAAATCATTAGAAAGATAGAAACCGATCTGGCTCACGCCGATCTGAACTCAGATCATGTAGGAATTTAAAGGTCGAACAGACCTTTCCCTTAAGCACCTACACCTAAGTAAATCTTAATCCAACATCGAGGTCGCAACCCCCCTGTCGATAGGAACTCTCAAAAGAGATTACGCTGTTATCCCTAAGGTAACTTAATCTTGTAATCACAAAAAATGGATCAAATAAACAACACCTATAAATGAAACAATATAAAGAAAGTTTATATCTCCCGACCGCCCCAGTCAAATATATAAATTTAAACATAAAAATAAATACCAAATGATAAACATAAATTTATATATAGAAAGATCTATAGGGTCTTATCGTCCCCCTAATCATTTAAGCCTTTTCACTCAAAAGTAAAATTCCACTATATTAAAAAAAGACAGTCACTTCCTCATCCAGCCATTCATACAAGCCAACAATTAAAAGACTAATGATTATGCTACCTTTGCACGGTCAAAATACCGCGGCTATTCAAAACAACAATTCATTGGGCAGACCAGACCTTATATTTTTATCAAAAGGCCATGTTTTTGATAAACAGGTGAGAAATACATTTGCCGAGTTCCTATAACTCAACCTAAAATATATATTAATAATATCATAATTTCCTACCCAAAAAATTAATAACAACAGAGCAGTAACAATTAACTCAAACTAATAATAAAATATTATAAAACTATTAAACAAATTATAACAAAATCACAATTGATAGCTACTTCTAAGCCCACAACAATAAAATAACCTATTACCGAGTTATGAAAAAATACTTAATCAAGAGCAAATCCCCCCGATTCTAATTAATCTAAAAATAAATAACTAAAATATATATATTATATTTATTATTACTGCATTAAATGCAATTCCCACTCAACCAGATATCACAAAAACCGACTAACTTCTCATTACCAAAATGACATTAAAAAGCAGGCTGCAACCTACACTCCACATACTCATTTTAACTCTTAATTTATTTCGGGACAAAACAATATTATTTAAATCTTCAATATCCCCTGATACAAAAGGTACAGCCCCACAGGCTTTCTCTATAAAAAATAATTTTCAAATATTTAAATGTTCCCACACAGTACTTCATACACTATTACTCAAAACAATTTAATTAATAAAAATATACCAAACTAACATAACTTTTATATTATTTTACTTATTAAAAATAAATAACTTTAAATTACACAGTAATAATTTCCTTAATTTTTCAAAGTAATCTGAATCGCACAGGAACCTCCTCGGTGTAAACGAATAGCTAAACTAACAAGCTCAACATTGCCCATTCTAAGCACATTTTCCAATACACTTACTATGTTACGACTTATCTCACCTAAAAATGAGAGCGACGGGCGATGTGTGCATATTTTAGAGCCTAACTCAATAAAACAATATAATTCAAAATTACATTCAAATCCACCTTCATTTTATTTTTCAATAAAAGTCCATTATTATCAAATTATTGTAACCCATCTCCACTTATTAATCAGCTGCACCTTGACCTGATTTTACATTCAATTAAAATAATGAAAATAGCTTTCAAACCTTTTCAACGACGGCGGTATACAAACTGCAAACAATAACAAGTAAGATTACAACGCGGACTATCGATCACGGGACAGGTTCCTCTGAAGAGACTAAAATACCGCCAAACTCTTTGGGTTTCAAGAACATAACTACTACTACCCCAATCCTAACACAAATTTTACGATATCTATAATAGGGTATCTAATCCTAGTTTATATTAACACTCTCGTAGCCTCAGAAAAAAGAATATAAACCAAACATAATAATTTCACCTACAAAATAATTATACTAATTCTAATTAAACAACATCTAAGTACAATAATCACTAATCTCCCCTCGTCCCCGACGTCTAACCGCGGCAGCTGGCACGAATTTCACCGGAACTTACAAATATAAATACCTACTTCAAACTCCCATTAAACAAATAAAATCAAGCACTGCTAACTCTACCTTCACCCATTCTAACTCGCAAAATTAAAATATTAACACCTTAACTCAAAACAATGCATGTACAAAAACCATATAGAAGAAAAACAAGCAAGAATAAAACTTTACATAACAACTATAAAATCATAAACGCCGAACAATTAAAGGCCATCTCTCAAAAACAACAAAAATTAGAATAAATTATAACCATTATAGCCCCCCAAGAACAACTCACCTGCGCTCCGCGCACATATATATTTTAGAATACAATTTTTTTTCACTTATTGTATTCTAAAATATATATTTAAAACCTCCATAAGCATATGCTGTAAACACTAGTTAATAATGGTAACGTATGTACATTATTTATTTATATAGCCTGTAATATAGCTATTAATTAAGGTATAATATATTCTGTAACTAGCATTATACTTCCCCACATTTTCATCCTACTTTTACTTCATAACCCCAAAATATGCACTAATTATTTTAACCACATAACTTTTTATTTATCTAAAAAATAAATGAAATACCTGAATTAAAAGGATTATCGTGATAGGAAAAATAATGTATACCACATACTTTCATTATCTCACTAATCTATGCATGAAATGATTAAACTTTCCCCTTCAACATCAAAAATTGACATGCACCTTACATTAAAGCATAAAAGAAAGATAAGCTAACAAAGCTAATGGGCTCATACCCCGCCAATGAAGGTTTCAAATTACCCCTTCTCTTTCTAATGCTCACCAATCCTAAAATATTAATGTTCACGCTAACATTGTTTGTAGGATCATTAATCTCCGTATCATCAACCTCCTGGTACGAAGCTTGAATAGGATTAGAAATTAACCTCCTATCCTTCATCCCCCTAACCTCAAAAACCAATAATCAACGAATAACCGAATCCGCGCTAAAATACTTCCTAATCCAAGCCCTAGCCTCAATAATTCTCCTCTCAGCTATTATA
Organism: Lepisma saccharinum; assembly: GCA_022664845.1. Classification (NCBI taxonomy): domain Eukaryota; kingdom Metazoa; phylum Arthropoda; class Insecta; order Zygentoma; family Lepismatidae; genus Lepisma; species Lepisma saccharinum. The sequence continues at coordinate 9,194 of JAGDQP010043989.1, read as the reverse complement.
ATACTTCTACATCATAAGCCCCCGATAATGAACCCCAGCACCTTAATTATAACAACCTCCCTAGCCCACAAATTAGGGGCAGCGCCCCTTCATTTTTGATTAGTAGAAGTGATAGAAGGAATAAGCTGAACAAATTGTCTATTACTAATAAGATGACAAAAATTAGCCCCCCTCACCCTCATATCCTACATAACAATTAATTCAAACATTATATTCTTACTGATTATTTTATCAGTAACGACTGGGGCGGTCAGATGACTCAACCAAACCTCCCTACGAAAAATCATAGCCTTTTCCTCAATTGCTCATATGGGCTGACTTTTAAGAGCAATTATATGTGATAATACAAGATGATTTTTGTACCTAACTATCTACACCGTCCTAACCGCAGCAATCACACTACTATTCCAAATAACCAAAATTTTTTATTTAAACCAAATTTTCTCGTATAAAATTCACCCAACCACAAAACTTGCAATCTTTACTACCACCCTATCATTGGGGGGGCTACCCCCATTTCTAGGCTTTCTACCAAAATGAATTATTATTACAAACATAACCCAAATATTGTTTATTGCTCCCCTCATAATCATAATCGCAATAGCCCTAATCACTCTTTACTATTACATACGAATTGCATATTCAGCCTTCACTTTAACTAATACTACCCAAACCTGAACAAAAATCTCCCACCCAAAATGACAAGAAGGAATTAGACTAGCCATCACAACTCTTACCTTAACAGGCCTTTTAATTGCCCCGCTAATCATAACCTTAAACTATTAAAACCAAGGCCTTAAGTTAACAACAAACTAGTGACCTTCAAAGTCTCCCATAAAGAAAATCTTTAGGTCTTAATGCTTTCCCACACTTCCCCAGACTTGCAATCTAGTATCATAAATATTGACCATAAACCTAAATCTTCCATAACAAGGGGAACAATGATTCCATTCATAGATTTACAATCTATTACCTAATATTTCAGCCACCCTGTCCTACTGATGATCATACTCACCTTGCAACGATGATTATTTTCCACAAATCACAAAGACATTGGCACAATATACCTAATCTTTGGGGCGTGGTCAGGAATAGTAGGAACCTCTTTAAGATTATTAATCCGTGCCGAATTAGGGCGCCCAGGCAGCCTTATTGGCTACGATCAAATCTATAACGTAATCGTAACCACCCATGCCTTCATTATAATCTTCTTCATAGTAATGCCAATCATAATTGGAGGATTTGGTAATTGATTAGTGCCATTACTGCTCGGGGCCCCAGATATAGCCTTCCCACGCCCAAATAACATAAGATTCTGACTTCTTCCATCGTCACTTACTCTCCTATTAACTGGAAGAATTGTAGAGAATGGTGCGAGAACTGGCTGAACTTTCTATCCTCCCCTATCAAATGCAATCGCTCACGCCGGAAGATCAGTCGACCTATCGATTTTCTCTCTTCACCTTGCCGGGGTATCCTCGTCTTAGGAGCTGTAAACTTCATTACAACTGTAATTAACATGCGAGCGCCAGGAATAACAATAGAACGAATCCCCCTATTTGTATGATCCGTCATAATTACAGCTATTTTACTACTATTATCACTACCCGTCTTAGCTGGAGCCATTACGATATTATTAACAGACCGAAATCTCAACACTTCCTTCTTTGACCCAACAGGGGGAGGAGACCCCATTCTTTATCAACATCTATTCTGATTTTTTGGCCACCCAGAAGTATATATTTTAATCCTCCCAGGGTTTGGTATAATTTCCCACATCGTTACTCAAGAAAGAGGAAAAAAAGAAACATTTGGTGCACTAGGAATAATTTATGCAATACTAGCAATTGGATTCCTCGGGTTTATTGTCTGAGCACATCATATATTCACAGTAGGAATAGATGTAGACACACGAGCTTACTTCACAGCAGCCACGATAATTATTGCCGTTCCAACCGGAATTAAGGTTTTCAGATGAATTGCAACCCTTCATGGCGCACAAATCAACTATTCCCCCCCAACACTTTGAAGATTATGGTTCATTTTCCTCTTCACAGTAGGTGGATTAACAGGGGTAATACTAGCGAACTCATCAATAGATATTGTATTACACGACACTTACTACGTCGTCGCCCACTTTCACTACGTGCTCTCTATAGGAGCAGTATTTGCTATCATAGCATGAATCATTCATTGATTCCCACTCTTTAGCGGGACATCCCTTAACCCCAACTGATTAAAGATCCAATTTATCACAATATTCCTAGGCGTGAATATCACCTTCTTCCCACAACATTTTTTGGGTATAAGAGGTATACCACGACGATATTCTGACTACCCCGACGCATATATAACATGAAATATGGTATCAAGTGTAGGGTCCCTATTATCATTAATTGCCGTTCTAATACTAGTGTTTATCGTATGAGAGGCCCTAGCCAGTTCCCGCACCATTCTCTACCCCGATCAACAGCCCACTTCCTTAGAATGATACCAAAATTTACCGCCAGCTGAGCACAGTTACACAGAAATCCCGATTTTAACTACTTAATGTTCTAAGGTGGCAGATAAGTGCACCGGACCTAAGTCCCGGAAATAAGAACCATAACCCTTCCTTAGAAATGGCCACCTGAAACCAAATAAACCTACAAGATGCCAGATCACCAATCATACAACAAATAACTATCTTTCACGACCATACAATACTTATTATTATAATAATTACAGTCCCTGTAGGATATTTACTAATCTCTATTATATTCAACAAATTTATTAATCGATACCTTTTAGAAGGACAAACCTTAGAAACTATTTGAACAATTTTACCGGCAATTATAATAGTCTTCATCGCATTACCATCATTTCATCTTCTTTATCTAATTGATGAAATCAATCAGCCCTCAGTAACCCTAAAATTAATTGGCCATCAATGATATTGAAGTTATGAATATTCAGATTTTACCCCCACAGAATTCGATTCATATATAATCCCAGTTAATGAAATAAAAAAAATAATTTTCGCCTATTAGATGTAGATAACCGAGTAATTTTACCAATCAACACAGACATCCGAGTTTTAATTACTGCCGCGGATGTACTCCATTCATGGGCCATGCCAGCCATAGGACTAAAAGCAGATGCTACCCCAGGACGACTTAATCAAGTCAGAATAAACGCAAAACGAATCGGCCTATTCTTCGGACAATGCTCAGAATTTTGCGGAGCAAATCACAGCTTCATGCCGATTGTTATAGAAACCTGCCCACATCAACAATTTATTAATTGAGTATTAAACATACCCCAAGAAGCCTCATTAGATGGCTGAAAGTAAGCAATGGTCTCTTAAACCAAAATATAGTAAAATAACAATTACTTCTAATGAAAAAGTTAGTTAAATTATCATAACATGGCCATGTCATAGCCAAATTATTAAACCTTAATACTTTTTAATACCACAAATATCCCCTTTAAAATGACTACTATTATTTATTTTCTTCTCGGTTATCTACCTAATTTTCGCCTCAATCATATACTTTAACATTCGCCCCAATCAATTAAGCACAGAACAAACAAGCATTAACAAAACGCCCCTAAACTGAAAATGATAACTAATCTATTCTCAGTATTTGATCCAACCTCAACTGTACTGTCCTTGTCAATCAACTGAATCAGCACTTTACTAGGCCTATTAATTATTCCCACATCACTATGATTTCTTCCAACCCGAACAACAATTATATGAAACAAATTAGTAATTACTCTTCATAAAGAATTCAAAACAATCCTAGGACCTAACAACCCACATAAGGGAACAACATTCCTTTTTATTACCATCTTCACATTTATTATATTCAATAATTTTATAGGCTTATTTCCCTACATTTTTACAAGATCTAGCCACCTAACATTCAATTTAAGTCTTGCACTACCCCTTTGATTACCCTTCATATTATACGGCTGAATTAACAACACCCAACACATATTTGCCCATCTCCTTCCTGCTGAAACCCCGGGCCCTCTAATACCATTTATGGTATGCATTGAAATCACCAGAAACATCATCCGCCCCGGAACCCTAGCAGTTCGGCTAATAGCAAACATAGTAGCCGGGCACCTTTTATTAAACCTCCTAGCGAGAACAGGGCCCTCCCTAACCGTATCCTTACTCTCACTAATAATAATTAGACAAATCTTACTACTAACATTAGAATCCGCAGTAGCAACCATTGAATCCTACGTATTTGCAGTATTAACAACCCTATATGAAGTAACATATGTCAGCACCACAAAATCACCCATACCATTTGGTAGATCAAAGCCCCTGACCCCTAACAGGGGCCCTGGGCGCCCTAATCACCACCACAGGACTAACTAAATGATTTCACCAATTTAACCCAGACCTATTCTTTATAGGGCTGTTAATCATCAGATTAACAATAATTCAATGATGACGAGACATTTCCCGAGAGGGGACATTTCAAGGGCTCCACACAATTCAAGTCACTACCGGCCTTCGGTGAGGAATAATTCTATTCATTGTCTCAGAAGTATTTTTCTTTATTTCTTTCTTTTGAGCCTTCTTCCACAGAAGACTATCCCCTACAGTAGAAATTGGGGCAATTTGACCTCCAGCAGGGATTCAACCATTCAACCCAATACAAATCCCCCTCCTCAATACTGCTATTTTACTAGCCTCAGGAGTAACAGTAACCTGAGCCCACCGCAGTTTAATAGAAGCAAAACACACACAAACTACCCAAGCCTTAATTTTAACAGTAATTCTAGGCCTATACTTCACAGCCCTTCAGGGATTTGAATATTACGAAGCACCATTCACAATTTCAGACGCCACCTATGAATCTACCTTTTTTATAGCAACAGGTTTTCATGGACTTCACGTAATCATTGGTTCATCATTTTTAATAGTATGCTTATTTCGGCACATAATATATCACTTTTCTCCAAATCACCACTTCGGATTTGAAGCAGCAGCCTGATACTGGCATTTCGTAGACGTAGTATGACTATTCTTGTACATTTCAATTTATTGATGAGGCGGATAAATTATCTATTTAGTATAAACCAATACATTTGACTTCCAATTAAAAAATTCATATAAAATGAAATAGATAATGTATACAATCTTAACTGCCGGGCTAGTCACTATAACAATTACAACAGCCGTAATACTACTAGCATCATTATTATAAAAAAAAAACAATCATTGACCGAGAAAAAAGATCCACGTTTGAATGTGGGTTTGATCCCAAATCATCCCCACGGACTCCCTTCTCAATTCGCTTTTTCCTTATTGCAGTAATTTTCCTCATTTTTGACGTAAGAATTGTATTACTCCTTCCTGCAGCAATCACAATTTCTACCGCCATAATTCTGCCTTGAACCATCGTAACAATAACTTTCCTCCTAATTCTACTTATTGGTCTATACCACGAATGAAATCAAGGGTCACTAGAATGACCTGCATAGGATAATAGTTAATCATAATATTTGGTTTGCAACCAAAAGGTGTTGCCCGTCAACTTATCTCATACAACAAGAAGCAATACTTAGCATTCAGTTTCGACCTGACTTTAAGGTGGGCTTCCCCACCCTTGTTTTTAGTCGGAAGCCAAATCAAAGGCATGTTACTGTTAATAACAAAAGTGGGCACCCCAAGAAGTCCCCACTAAGGAGGTAAGTAAATTAAGCAAGAAAAAGCCGCTAACTTTTATCTTTAGCGATTAAACCCATTATTACCTTTAACATCCTACTCCCTCAGTATAACAATTTACACTACTTTTTCAAGGTAAAGATAAGAAAATTTTCTTAGGGAGTTCATCTATATCTGAAGACCCCCTGTTCTTCCCAGCATCTTCAATGCTATGCTTTAAATATAAGCTATTCAAATAAATAATAAAAATAATTATTATTAAAAACATAATTAAAATAAACGAAAAAAACAAATGCAGCCCAAACTCATTAAAGTGCGCCCGAGTAATCAAAGCAGAACCGCTTGCTATAAAATTATAGATCCCCTGAGGCCCCAATATTTCACTTCACCCCTGATCAACAACTTTTACATACGCCCCCCCCAAATTAAGCGGCAGTCGAATACAGTAACTAGTAGACAAATATGGCAAAAATCACATAGACCCTATTATACTTATAAAAAAATAAATTGCACCCCAAGAAGCCCCAGTCCGACCTAAATATGAATTTCCTAATAGAAACCCAACTCACGCTCCGACGCCTCTGACAATTAAAGCCCCCATTTTAAGAGCCAATGGTAGCACCACTACAGGGGAACAAGAAAATAATAACCATCTCATAATAGTCCCCCCTAAAATAGAAGCCACGGTCAACCCCAACATACTGCGCACCATAATTAAATTAGAATTATCGCCAGTTCCATGACAACTCATGCCAGCAGCACCCATCCCAGTCAAATAATAGCTTAGCCGGACAGAATAACACACAGTTAAACCAGTCGAAAAAAATAACAAAAAAAATCTAACTAAATCAATTCAGGCCATGCTCCCAACTTCCAAAATCAAATCCTTAGAGTAAAACCCAGCTAAAAAGGGAACCCCACAAAGAGTTAAATTAGCAGTATTCAAACAAGATAAAGTTAGTGGTATCTGATTTACAAGCCCCCCCATACACCGGATATCTTGTGTATCCCCTACTCCATGAATAATCGCCCCAGCACACAAAAACAATAGGGCCCTAAAAAGAGCGTGAGTTAGTAAGTGAAAAAAAGCTAACACAGAAAACCCCATAGATAAAATTATTATCATTAGCCCTAACTGACTCAAAGTAGATAAAGCAATAATTTTCCTTAAATCATACTCATAATTAGCACCTACCCCCGCTATAAATATAGTCAAACCAGAAAGAAGTAATAACGCCCTCCCCAAAATTCTATCACTTAAAACATCTCTAAAACGAATTAATAGATAAACCCCAGCAGTTACTAACGTAGAAGAATGAACTAAGGCCGAAACCGGCGTCGGAGCTGCCATTGCCGCAGGTAATCACGCCGAAAAAGGGATTTGAGCTCTTTTCGTCATCCCAGCCACCACAACAAGAGTAATAATAATTTTTATTTCATTTTCGTAATGTAATTCACCCAAATAAAAAACATAATTTCAACTACCATAGTTTAATATTCAAGCGATTGCAAGTAAAATACAAACATCCCCAACCCGATTAGACAAAGCAGTTAACATCCCAGCATTATAAGATCGAACATTTTGATAATAGATTACCAAACAATAAGACACTAAGCCGAGACCATCCCAACCTAATAAAATACTAATGATATTAGGAGAAATAATTAATAACATTATTGATAAAACAAACATAAGCACTAAAAAAATAAAACGGTTAATATAAAAATCCCCGCCCATATACTGTCCACTATAATAAATAACTATACTAGAAATATACAGCACAAATCTCATAAAAATTAAAGACATTCAATCTAATAAGATAGTTATAACAACAGAACTTCTATTAACTCTAACAACTTCCCACTCAACAAATAAACTAGTATCAAAAATTATTAAAGCAACTCCCCCAAGAAAAAAAGAGAGACTAAAAATAAAAAGAAATACAAAAGAAATAACACAAATAGGGTATCTCCACATCACAACCTCAGCTTTCCTTAGCCCCACAAGCCAAAATTTTAAATAAACTACTTAAGTTATTTACTCCACAACTTAGAACCACAAAAAGCTAGGCCCAACAAAAAGAATTAAAGTATTTAAAGGAAATCAATGAAGAAATAAAAGATAATACTCACGAACACTTCCCCCTCAACAAGAGTACAGCCCAGAATAATACTTACCATATTGAGTGTAAGAATAAAGATATAAAGTATAAGCAGCTCTAAAGAATGACATCAAGCTTACACCGCCCATACTCAAAAAAGATCACCCGATAACTCTATTTAATAAGCTGATTTCCCCCAACAAATTTAAACTAGGAGGCGCCGCCATATTAGCAATACTCAGTAAAAACCACCAAAAAGTTATTCTTGGCATAAAAGACATCATCCTCCTATTGATAAATAAACTCCGACTACCCAAACGTTCATAAGAAATATTAGCCAAACAAAACAACCCAGAAGAGCATAGCCCATGCCCAATCATCAAAACTAGGGCCCCCCCTAAATCCCCAAATACCTATAGTTATAATTCCCATCAGTACCAACCCCATATGAGCGACAGAAGAATAAGCAATTAAAGATTTAACATCTACCTGACGCAAACAAACTAATCTAACCGCTCAAATTCCAACAACTCTAATACCAAATCACAATAGATTTAACTTAACAGCAATTGATTCAAAATAGGGAGAAACCCGCAACAGCCCGTAGCCCCCCAATTTTAAAAGAACCCCGGCAAGAATCATAGAACCACTAACAGGCGCTTCCACATGCGCCCTAGGTAATCATAAGTGGACTAAAAACATAGGCATTTTAACTAAAAATGCTAAAATCATAACACAGTACCACACATAATCCAATATACAAACTTTACTATCAATATATCACAAATTATAAAAAACAAGACTGCCGCGAACTCCCTCAAAATAAATGATACCAACCAACAGAGGCAAAGACGCCAACAAAGTATATAATAATAAATAAAACCACGCCTGCATCCGCTCTGGCTGATAACCCCAACCAAAAATCAAAAACAAAGTAGGGATCAAAGACCCCTCAAAAAACAAATAAAATATAAAAAGACTAGAAGAAATAAAGCTCAACCATAACAGAAAAAGCAATACTAATACTAATCTAATAAAACTAACATTATAAAAAGAAGAAAACAAGACCTTTTCTCTAGCCATAATTATCAAAATAATAATTCAAACACTTAACAAAACCAAAGAATAAGACAAGCTATCAAATAAAATTTTTTAGCCCAAACACCCGCTCTGACCCGCAAAACACCCTCTAAAAATCAATAAAAAAAAATAATAAATAACAAATTCTGAACATCTCATCATATACTACCCATAAATCCCAATGGGATTAAAAACACCGTAAATAACAAATATTTTAACATCGCAACACAATTAAAGATCCTAAGTAATAATTACTATGACTACGAACAATAGATACTAAAATAGATAGCCCCAAGCTACCCTCACAAACGCAAAAAGTTAGAAACAAAAGACTAAAAGAA
>JAGDQP010043987.1:0-16049 GCA_022664845.1 Lepisma saccharinum | reverse complement strand
TATGGATTTCAAATTCCTCTGTTTCTTCCCCGTTGTGTACATTAAGAAGTTTGTCGAAATAACTTTTCCACACATCAACAATTTTAGTCGGATCAGCCTGGAGATCTCCACGTTCATTTCTAATCATTCCTAACCTCGGCTGGTAACTTTTCCTTAACGAGTTTACCCCTTTGTATAGATCTCGTATGTTATTTGTCTTGCCGTTTTCCTCTATCTCCTGAATCTTCTGCGTCATATATTCTCGCTTTTTGTTTCTGAACCCCGAGTGTGGCGTTTCGTTTCGCGTTACTGTAGTGGTTGATATTTGCTTCGCTTTTATTACTTAGCCATCGTTGCCTTGCTTGTTTTCGTATTTCATGAAGCTTAAGGCATTCTTCATCAAACCAAGGTTTGTTTTTCTGTTGTTTCTTCTCACCTACGCGTTCCTTCGCTGCGCTCTTAATTGTTTCACGAATTGCCTCCCACATCTTATTTACATCAATTTCATTATTAGTATCATCATTATTATTACTCGAGTCGGCTAGGATTTCCAACCTATTTGAGAATTCGAATTGGTAATCTGCTTTTATGCTCGGATTGTTTAATCGTTTCACTTCGAATTTAAGTTGTTTTGGCCCCTTGTTTTCTTCTTTCGCGTTGCATAACTTTTTCCTTACTTTTGTGATCACTAATTGATGGTCGGTGTCACCTTCTGCTCCTCTGTACGACCTAACATTCATTATGTTGGTGTGTCTTCGTCTGTCTACTAATACGTGATCGATCTGGTTGAGAGTGTTGCCGTCCGGAGATACCCATGTGTATTTATGTATGTCTTTGTGTTCAAAGTACGTGCTCTTTACCAGTAGGTTTTTCGAAATCGCGAAAGTTATCAGTCTTTCTCCATTGTTGTTGGTCTTTTCGTGAAGGCTGTATTTGCCTATAGTATTTCTATATTTTTCTTCTCTCCCTACCTTTGCATTGAAATCACCCAACACAATTTTCGAATTATACTTCGGCATTCGGTCAAACAGCCTTTTTAGCTCATCGTAGAATATATCTTTGTCGTTATCAGTAGCCACATCGGTCGGAGAATAGACGCTTAATAAAACCGTGTTGCCCCATCGAGTACGTATCGTAATGTACGATAGCCTTTCGTTTACGAACTCTATATTCTGAACCGCCTGAAGGATACTGTTCTTAATGAGGAATCCTGTTCCGAAATCGTGAGACTGTGTTCACCCGTAGTAGAAAGTGTACTTGCCCTGTGGGATGCTATCTTGACCCTCCCACCGAACTTCTTGTATCGCTAATATGTCTAGCTCGTACTTCTCGGTCTCGCGTACCTCCACCTGAAGAGCGCCCGTTTGGTATAATGTTCGTACGTTCCACGTTCCTATTCTAAGGTCTTTCTTAATCCTGTTCTTGGAGCCCCCTGAAGCATTCCCAGCCCGGAGATCCGAATGAGGATCTAGTTTACCTCCGGAATATTTTACCCCTGGAGAATCCATGAACCATCTGTTACTATTTCTTGACAAGTTTTAGCGGTGTAGAGTTGTCAGCTCTACGCCCTCGCAGTAAAGGTAGACATTCAAGATGTCGTCCTCTGTCCATCTCTGAGCCTTGACGATGTCATTCATCTTCAGCCTCAGAGTGGTAATGGTGATGCTGCTTCCCCTCACTATGATATTTTTGTTCGGGGCTATCTTCCCTTAGCCTTTGTAGATCCCTCTACTAACTTCAAGGCAGCAATACTGGTTTTGGTCCGTCCCGGAATATTTCCGGTACTCACCATATCTGGTCGGCATTCCCCTATCCGCCACCTGGGGAGGCATCTGGTGGGATACCAGTAACTCCAACCCGTTACAATAGAGCACTATGTCGTATAAAATGTGAAAATTTTTAAATGGTCTGGTCGACCTCTCTCTCTCTCTCTCTCTCTCTCTCTCTCTTTTGACGACAAGTACCGAACTGAGTAGCTGTGACAATAAACTTTTCACGTTCAAGCATATCGGTGTGCACTGGTTAGTGTTAAACCAACAATTGCAGAAAACAAAAGTTTGTTGAGAATAGAACGAAATTAATAGAAATTGCCATTGTTATTGGTACTTTGCAAAGGACATTCATTCAAAGTGTCTTCCAAACGAATTCCTTCATGTCTTTCAACATAATTATGAAGGATGCAGCATATTTTGACAATGCTAGCCTAAAATTCTGCTTTTATCAGAAATGTTCTATAAAATATTCGTCATATATTAGCTACGATACTTAATGAGTTTCGTATTACTCTGAGGGATTTTGACAGGTACGTCAGGTACTATGGTTGAAGGTATGTTTCTGAACTGATCAGTTTTTTGTTTTTTTTCTTGGAGCAAGTGGAAGTGGCATGGTTGTTCCATTTCCATCATTTGGTACTGTATATAAATATTAAGTTGCCAACGCTCGCGTTCTGGAAGAGTAAGACCTTAATCGTCACACCAAAAATGTTATTAATGCGCGACTAGCCGAATGTCCAAGAATAGCTTTGTTCATTAAGGACGTTTTGTTGCTAATGTATAGTGATGAAACCAGGACACCGTTCGTCATTCAAGCTTCAAATTCTACTCACTGAATAAGTACAGTTTGGACTGCAAATGGTGACAAAAGACTCACTTGGAAAATGTTTAGAACAAAAAGATAAAGTAACTAAAAGATCAAATTTTATAGTTTCTTTTAGACGGCAGGAACTTGTTAATTTCTTTCTTTCTGATTTAATACTCATTAAAATTTTGGAAGCAAGTAACTTTCACGAAATGTACTGCTTGTTAAAAAATTTCAATCCTGGGAAAAAGGCAATTGGATGCATGGAAATGCAGTAAGTAACTTTACTGATTATAAAATGGGAAATCTTTCACATTCCAAAAAATACTTAAAGAGAGAATTCTCAGCTTCATACTTTTATCCTTAACTTCTATGGTTATAACTAAGAACACACTGAAAAAAACAAAACAACAAAACATTTTGGCTGAATATTTTGAAATCGAAGGTTTTTAGCTAAATAATAATGAAGTGAAGTAGTAACACTGTGTATGTGAATAACATTGAAGACATTTATAAGTATGCTTTCTTTGAAGACTCCAGTAAATTAAATGGTTTGTGATTTGCATTAACAGAGATTCAGCTAGACCCCTCAGTGAGTTGTGTCACCTCCTAATTCTCGAACATTCTCCCTAACTAAAATCGTTACGGTTAAAAAATCGAAATAAACCGTGGAAAACTGCATTTAAATCCTTAATTCCCCACAATTTTGGCTTTAAACCGTCCAAACTAGAAATACTGGCCGAATTCTTGTTAGTTGAGAATGTTCCATGCAGCTAGTTGCATGAATTCTCCCCCGAAAAGTGACTGCAAATTTTTTACAGTGTAGCAAGTTCGTTTTAGGATTCAGTAGCTAGTGTTGCGCCCGCTCTGTCCCTCTGTCGACAACTCTCAACTCAGGAACTACTAGGACTCGGAAGGTGGTTGAGGTGTCCTTGGAAATGTCCCGTTGAGATAAGTCAAAATCGTATTGGGACAGTAGAATTTCGTGAATAAAGGTGTTTACATTTCGTGTGAGTGAAAATGTTAAAAAATCGTGAGAACAAGGTAAATTTTCGTGAGTATAGGACAAATTCTTTATTAGCTGAAAATGAATAGTTGTTCCCAAAGATGTTTTAAAATTTTAGATATAGACCTTGCACTAATGCATGCTGCTAAAAACCTAGCTAAAGTGCATTTATTTTGAAATAATAATCATATGTTAATACTGTTAATTATATATTTATTTTTTACATACTTCTTCCACATTTACAAAAACGAATATAAAATTTTTAATAAACACCTGTACAACTGTAAAGGAATTTATTTGTTAATCATTCCACTGAATTTTCATAGGCATGTGGTGAAAATAGTTCTGCATTTATCATGGTCAGATTGATTCGATTGTTGCTCAGGAAAACATTGAAGAAAATCTCTCACAGTCTGCATTTGAAACTCTGCTTTGTTCCTTCCGATAGCGATATTTTCGGTGGCATAATGTTTCACGTATTCGACTTGTTTTCACAAAGTCTTTTTTACCGCGAATACCACCAAATGCACACAATGAATGGCCTTCTGAGAATTCAGTTCGTATTTTCCCGCTAGATGGCAAACCATGTTCGCAGATTTGCTGCCATCATATGTAGGATAAAGTGTACTAATACATTCTAATGTTCATTCTGCTACGCGAATCCGATAATAGGTTTCTGAGGACGAATTATATTATTTCGTTGAATGTTTAGGCATTATGTTTCGTGTATGAATTAATACAAATCTTATAACTTCTTGAGTAGTGGTCAGAATTAGTGGTTGGAAGCAAAACGTCCAAATTTCGCGAGTTTTTCGTGAGTTAAAAAGAATATTTTCAAAAAAAAAAAAAAAAATATATGGGGAGGGTTTAAAACTTAGTCACTGCTTGGGCTAGAAAGGTGGTTGAGATGTCGTTGGAAAGGTCACGCCGTAGATTTTCTAACGGATGACTGATCATATAAATAGGATGCTTGCTGCTGAAGTCTGGCGGTAGCTTATATGCACCAGATTGGGCTCCACCTCACTTGTTTTATATTCTGCTCCAATGAGTTAATAAAATGATCAGCAAAGCCGGATTAAGGGGTTCTAAAGGGGCCGCATCCCGGGGACCCCACTCGTTCAGGGGCCCCGCCAAAGGCAAATCACTTCAGATAAAACTATTGAAATGATTCTGAGCTTTTTCTCTAAAAGTTTGAACTCTCTAGGTTTGAATTTGTAGGAGCAGCATTGAAATTTCGTTCACCGAAAACAAAGATTAAAGAAGTACGGAGGTAGTGCTCCCATATAGCTTTTCAGATTGCTGTTTTACAACAAGCTTAAGTATAAAGTATTATTTTATAGCAGTAGACTCGTAGTATTTTATTCAAACGAATTTACATCGACCAAAGGATTATTAATAATCCCTCTTTATGGCAGAAACTCTTGAACTTCAATTGCGTCACTTCCCGGTTACGTAAACAAATGTGAACTGAAATTTATAGAAAATGACCGATGGATACATATTTGCACAAGGTCTGATAAGATGCACAATATGAAAGTAGCGAGATTATGTTTGATATAGATTTAAATCCGTATGTTATACTTGCCACGTGTATTAGATCAGTGTTCCAAGATTATGAAGCTTTGGGACTAAACATTTTTCATCGGCAATTTTCTATGGCTCTGAGTGTATAATAAAATTAATGTGTTGCATATCATCAAAGGTTAATTATAAATCGCAAGCAGAATAAAATTTTAATATTCTAAACGCTTGAGGGCAGTTTCTTATAGAAACATGAAAAAAGTTGTTGAAATTAGTTGAACCGTTCTAAAGTAATGCCCGAGCATCTGTTAGCGAGCGAATTATTAAAATGTACTGAATAAGAAACAATGAGAAAATTAACTTGAATTAATGTGTCTTGAGTCCCTTTTGTGTTCCTGCGCCCTCCAGTAGTGTCTTCCTAATTTCATCTTACAATTAACACGAATTTGAATATATTGAAAATATGACGTTAGACTATCTGTATTTAATACTCAAGGGTACTGGATATTTTGTAGCCAGCAATTATGCATTCACTTGACAAGAAATATTGAGCATGGTATTATAATTATGTTTTGATTTTTTTTTTAGAAATCGGACAACCGATTTCTGTAACACGTACTTTGTAGTAATTAGTTGTGGAATTTGAAATTATTGAGCTTGTTTTTATGTAATAAATACTCAATACATAATTTCTACTTGTAATGCAACTTTCTATTAGTAGTCAATTTCACGGATGCTCAGTATTACTAAACTGTTTGAAACTAGAGTGATTTGATTGAAGATGCCTCTCGGGGGTGGATGGCTACAGTAGTGTAATTCCATTACTATGACCCTAGATATAAATTTTAGGTGTGGAAGAGCTAGTTAGTAGGCTCTTTCAGGGGCTGTGGTGAATGTTGGGTAATCTGTCACGTGCAGACGAAGCAAGTCCTTTAAAATCAAAATACATTTATTTCAACCTAAAAATAATTTCCTCTAAAACAGTTTTGTAGTCAATAAACAGTTCAGGATCGGGCTAAACTCCATGACAGAGCAGCAAATGGACTTATGAGTTGGGTAATTTAAATAAGTACTTGCTTAGACGGTACCGCAAAGAAGCCATGTGTAAGACGGAAAACAGGTGAATTGGCATCTTACCATTGGGGTATATTTGCCCCACTATCTAAGTCCATTGCATAAAATAAGATTGTTTTCATTGTTTGCTGATTCCTGAAACACTCACTCCTTTGAACTTTTATTCTTGAGTATAGGATATAGGAACATTTGTAATTGATAGTCTACATACTTATTCTATAGAATTTGCATGTCCTTCAGAAAACTATGGCTGAAGTCAGAATAGTAGTGGGGTGAAGATGTAGGAAAGAAATCCACCAGAGTCTATTTTCGAAGCACCATCCCAGCATTAACATTGTGTTACTTAGGATAACTTGAATACACCTCTGTCAGGATGGTCGCCAAGGGGATCGAACCCAGGACCTAGCGAATCCGAAGCTCAATTAACTGGGATACAGCTACTTGGTGCATGTTCAATATAATATATGCCATATGATTAAATACTTTTCTTATTTCACACAAAACATAAAGTCATTGCTGCATTAAATTCGTGTATCATTCATGATCATATAAGTGAGATAAACCTGCTGTCTCAAGCAGATGATGATATTTAAACAAATATTTTCTAAAATGGTAGAAATACTTTCATACTTGTTCATGTTAGTCATGTTATTATAGATATCTAGCTATGGAGTTTCTCCTCTTAATTTCAGTATTATGGTTTATATCTTAAATATAATGCATTAGGCATTTCCTTCCAAAATGAGTGGGCATCTTACACTGCTGTGTGCGGTAAGATGCACATTTTGATATATAAGTTTAAAGGCCCATATATCAGTTTTGTATGCATGTAGATTCATGTACTTCTGTCAGTAAGAGCATGAAAATTTAATCCATTTTTCTGTAAAGTTTTGCTGCTCTGTTTCTTTCAATTACTCCGTAATGGCTCCTAGACCAAAAATGTCTATTTCCTTGTTTATTTTTATTATTCTTTTAGTTGATTTATTTTGCATTCTCTCATCTTGATGTAATACATAATCATGTATTGTGACTTACGCAGTGCCGGATCTGAGGAGCGAAAATGGGGCAAGCGCCCCGAACGGCACATTTAGGGCCAGCAAACAGCTGAAAGTAAAAAAATAAAAGCTCTTTTAAAAAAAAGAAGTAAAGTTGCCTATTAAATTGAAATTGACCTAAACCAGTTCAAAATTTCAATACCGGCGCGCTAAGACAATTTATATGTTATTCCATACAACCTCATCTCTAAAATTCAAAACCACGATTCAACTCAGAAAGGCAGGTCTACTGCCTTACTGGAGTTAGTAATAGCGATACCACGACAGGCTCCAGAGATTATATCAAAAGTACACTACGTGATGCGAGGCAATGTTGTGGCCGTCGCGTCGGCTCGTCGTGTTGTTTGTCTAAAAACAATGGAAAAGGCGGTGGAAAGGGCAGCAAAATTTAACTTTGCCCCATAGGAAAAATTTCTAGATCCGCCACTGGACTTACGTTTATATTGCCCATTAATGTGAACATAGTCACCCTACGGGCTGTTGTAGTGTTAATTAAATAAACTATATAAAATGAAATTTGGATTCTTACACACGTTGATACCATCCATTATAAGTTTTGAAATCATCAAATGTCAGTTCCAAAGACGATAACACATAAAGCTCACGGAATCTCTATATTGGTAGAAAAGCAAATTGAAAACATTTTAGTGTTTCGCTCTATTTTTAAATTTATTTATAAGATAAAATAAATGATGAATTTGATGATAATGGATCTTCTCGCCGAAGGTCTCTGGATAAGGTGGACCTATGGTGTTTTTTTATTGCCTTATATCGGATGAAGGTGGCGTCTTAGGGGCCTACAGTTTAACGTGCGCTCCGAACCTGGAATCCAATCCGGGACCTCTTGATTATGGCATCGAGCGTTACCACTTACCCACATATAATATAAAAAATTCTGGTGAACTCTCTAAGTCATGTTTTTGTTTGAAGGAACAAACCAGAGACTTAAGAACAGTATTAAATTAATTTATATGCTTTATAGAAAATGAAGGATAGTCATTTTTAGAAGTTTGAAAATTACATAACTTGGTAGCACTGATGCTCAACATGCACTTCGCATATGCAACATATGGATCGATAATTTTAAACTTACATCGAATGCTCCTTCCATGTTGCCACATGGTGTAATTTATCAGGCAAAATTCGGTGCTCGTGGGCTAGTTTCTATGGATCTTAGTGGCAAAGCGAGGATTTCCCTTTATTTCAGTAGTTCTTAGTTTTTTCAATACACCAGTGGATAGAAACCTTCAAACATCTTTGGTAATTTCTGCTAGTAGCTTCCAGAGCAGATTCTACTTTCCATGCTAGAAAATCTTACTACGTCGTAAGAATTTTCGACCATCTACAGATCAGATTACAGTAAACTATTGACCAATCTCTTTTAGTTCACGATACCCTGGACAAATAGTCTCTACAAGCTAAGAACCATTGTCTGAATTGAATAAAAAGGAAGAGAGCTAATATAAAACATTACATTCTGTAAATAACAATCACTATAAACTTCTGCGTCTTGGAATACAGTTATTTTTCAGCCTTTATTTCATCTTGACGATATCCTGTTCATAACAATTATTTATATTAGTATAAACATGTAGTCGGACTGCCTACATTGTCAGTTATTTCTAAATACATATAAACCTGTATCACAGCGGGATTTGAACACAAACACTCACGATTACTAATCTGTCACCGTGGTAGGAATACCTGGGCGATATTAGAACTGAAAATCCTTTATTTTCCAAGTTTCTTCCTTATTTC
The DNA here is from genome assembly GCA_022664845.1 of Lepisma saccharinum. Taxonomy (NCBI): domain Eukaryota; kingdom Metazoa; phylum Arthropoda; class Insecta; order Zygentoma; family Lepismatidae; genus Lepisma; species Lepisma saccharinum. The sequence continues at coordinate 7,079 of JAGDQP010043987.1, read as the reverse complement.
ATAACTCTACGTTCCATGTAAAATGTTTCGATAGAACCAGGGTTAGTGAATAAAATACAGTGTTTCTGTCGAATATAAAACGTTATTCTGAAAACCAATGTTCAAAACGTAGATATAAATTGCTATGTATGTTCGGCGTTGCCTGTAGAGTTGGTCTATTCAACATTCTGCATTTGCTATAACAGGTAGAATATGCGCTAAAGAGCCTATTAGAATGCTCCTTTGAAGGATATTGGGTTAACTTGTCGAGAAAGTGTGTCGAGGATTGTTGGTAGGAATATTTAAATGTTGTCCATTATCAGAAGGTTTTTAATTGAAGGAACTTCTAGTCTTTTGTTTCCTTTACGTTTTGTATGCATATTGTCAAGAGGAAATGCTTTGTTTCTCATGAAAAAATTACAGACAGTTCGAGAATAATCACAATATATCATTATTAGAGAATGTAATTCCTTCTCTTGCATAATTCACATATTTTAATGGTTCTCTTGTTGTATCAATATGCCACACCACAGGCGGGTATTACTTCAATTTCTATTCATCTTGAAATAATGCTACAAGTCTTAATTCACAGTTCATTTATAAAGGGGTTATTTTTGGGTTTCTCTCTCTGTTCCGCTGGCAACTACCCTTTCTTTTCTTAAGACTATTCAAACGTAAACACTCTTTTGACATTATATCTACAAAGTAAACACTTCCTGTCCATCAAAATGTTATTTGTAGCTCAAATAACAGATCACTTTGTTAAAACTAACTATACAACGATTAACAAACGAAGTTACTTGAAACAATAAAAGATTTGGGAGTCAAGTCCAAAAGAGTAGAAAGAAGGAGAAGCAATGTATTTTAAGAATGAGTCTGAAAGGATAGATACCCAACGTTACATGTAGTTGAACATACTGAAAATAAAAGATGTTGTTATAAGCACAAATGAGGAGGAGGGAGCCAGACCGCAGATGAAATGTTAAAAACTTTCTTGTAAAATTGTATATATGTTGCTCATTTTCTGAATAAATAAATTATAATCAATTATGTGAATAAAACATGAATGAATGTTTGCAAGAATTTTAAATGATTGAATACATGAATATCTTATATAACGATATGAATTAAATTTGAAAGCTTATAAAGAACATCTTGATATTTGGGATTCATAAATTACACTAAATTAGATGGATGAATGATGAAAAAAAAAAATGAGTAACTTGATAAATACGTTACGTAACGTAAATAACCGCGACTTTCAACAATCTCTGTATGCTCACCTAATATGTTAGATACGTGTATTAGGCCTATTTGTTACTTGCTAGCATGTTATTTGTCACGAAAAGAAGAGACGTAAATATATGTACCGAAAGGCAGTGCCTACGAGTACTCATTACAAGTGGTGAGGAATAAGTTTTCCTGTACATTGGAATTTAACTTGCATAACTGACAGGATATTTTGCCAATCCGATAAAATGAACTTTGTTATTCTACTTTAAGTTGATAACGCCAACGCAAAATAGCTAGAAAGACTTCATATATAATTCAAGCAGAAATGGAAGAATGATGTCTGCGCCGTGAGGAAATTATTGACATAAAAGAAATCTCGCTTGATAAATTGTTCAGCATGCTCACTTTCTATCTCTCTATGCGTGTGGTACCAGGTTCAATACCAGTGGCGGGTGGTTTATTAAACATAGCGTTTTCGGAGTCAACTTTACAGAAGCTGTTATTTCCACACTGTAAAAAATTGGGAAAGTTTTCTGATATATCTAGTAATGTTCCAGATAAGTGTAAGTATTTGCAATAATCTGATGAGGCTGAAAAGTGTATGTCAAAAACACCGAGAGATTTCTTTTGTGAGGTTGGAGGTTCTCATTTTCCCATTCCAATATGATTTTCGTACATGTGCAGAAAGAGAAATTTTTTTCTTATCGTAATCAAAGATGAACTTTTGATCAAGTGTTTGCTGTCGCCATTTTAATCACGTAGTTTTAAAAAAAGGAAATATTCTCAGTGCCTGGGAATTGTGGTCCCTACGTGACAAATAGGAAATAGTTATTAGAACATGGCGTAAGCCGTGGAAGTAACTTTGTTAATGTTACAGAGTTTGGGCAACGTATTTCTGACCTTCTATACTGCTCTGTTGTACTAATTTCTTAAGTTATAATTTAGTCCAGTCGCTGGACTTCTAAATAAAGATCCCGTGTTCAAATCTCGCTTGATGCTTTTTCTTTTTTTCTTTTCCTGAAACTTGCAAAGTCAATGCTTCCCATTAGCCTAGTTACTGGAAAGTTGCAGGGAGTTATAGTTACCTAGTTTTCTCCAGGAATGTCTCCGATTTTTCTTAACAATACTCACAAGCTCGCTTAAAACGTTAATAACAATTTAATCCATCCATCAAACAAACGTTTATTTTTTGTAGAATAATTTATCAGTCAAGTCATGTGCTCCATTTTCTTGATTTAAAAAATAAACTTAAAAAAAATCATTTTTTTTCGCCAGCAATCCTTTTAACTAGAAAATATTATAAAGCGGCAGTTAATTTATAAATATTGCCTGCCTTAGAAATTTGTTAAGCTTGCATACTGTAGTTTACAAGATGTCATCTTTCTCAGTTATAAAATTTACCTTAGCAATATGTTCATTTAATTTTCATAATTTGTAATTACTAGGATTGAACGAGCATTAAGCATCATTTTCACCTGTAGTTATATTGTGCCCACAGAAAATTGTTATCATGCCTTTTGCTGCAGCTAATATGTGCCAGCTTTCTCTGTGATTTAAGAAATTAAACGACGTATAGGTAGAGAGGTGCTTTATGTATGTTATATTCTGAAACACCTAAGTCAAGGATTACTGATTGAGAGTCAGTGAGAATTAATATCTTACATTTATCAAGTTTAATGTGTGCTTCAATGCCTGATAAACCACCTACATCTATGCAGTAAGGATATTGATATTTCGAGGTAACTGAACCTGTACTATTTCTTTCAAGATATAGTGACAATAAAAAGAAAATAATAATTGCTCAACCTGTAATGATATTGTGAAATGTGAGCGTAATGAGGGATACTATCTTTTACTAGGGATGGTCAAGCGAATTCGAATCCTGATCCGATTTTCGGATATTCTGGGCATGAACACACTCACGTAGTCTTTCTTAATTCGTGTTTTGGGTGGATATTTTCGGATACCAAACGATAAGTCATCTTTTGGTTTCTTTTACTCTTCATTTTGGAGTGTTGAGAGGGTGAGAGACTAGAGAGGGATAGCAGGGTCATGGAGAGACAGAAGAAATTGCAAGACTAGTGCTTTCGAAACCAATCATGTAATATTCAGTCACTAATACATATGTTCAGTAGTCGAAGTGAGGCGGTATGCACTGGCATGGCATATTGGCTATGGCTTTTGAGAGCTGAAAGCATATCGCTACGGAACCTTACGATATGTCTATTCTTATATGCAACTTTTTTTTATATGCCTAGGCAAATGTTAGCTAAACATACCTTCTCTGTTTTTCCCCAACTTCGAACATTGCATGTATTGGAGTGACAGAAAAGGAAAACAAATAATCGACAGCACCTTTTTCTCTTCTAACCTCACCTCCACATCAGTAACCCAAGTCTATCCATACGTGTCCCTATCCTTTGTCCTGTGACGTGGTTGTCTAGTCACTACGCAATAAATATTGCGTTGTTAAAAGTAAATAACAAAACATCTATCTTCCTCCTTTTTTAAGCGTGCAGGATGTAAATAAAATACGAAACTTCTTTCCTAGATTTATTTGCTTTGAGAAATAAAACATGTATTTTAAAAAAATTAAAGAACATTGAAAACATGTTTCTATCAACTCCCTTTTCCTAAGTAACCAAAGAGAAATACAAATGGCAGAAGCATGAATGTTGTGGCTACTTGTTATAGCCTTTTTGGACAAGAAAATAATAATTAAATATACAACTATCTCTATAAAATATGTTTATCGAGTTTCAGATTCATTGAATTACAAACTTTATTTATGGCCTTTTGTCACATTCGGCTCAGGCCGCGATGAGGTACGGAGAGGATGGGGAAGGTATTCGCCAGGGCCTTTCATAGTTTACCATCCCGTCATAGCGTTTCAAATGCATCATAATAACAAAGTCCGAATACTGGGTCTTTGAATATGCGATCAAAATCGCACGAATCCGTTGGACCGGATAACCGAAATCCCCAAGATTCGGGTTTTGGATGGGTCCAGATCTGGTCATCCCGTTTTTACGATAATTTCTATCGAAAATGACAGAGATAGAAGCTGGCTTTAAATATAGCAGATAAAACGTTAGTTATTAATTCGATATAACATTTATAAACAGCCTGTTAAATTTATTATTGTTTATATTTTTGTACTAACTAAATATCTAATTAACTTTATGGCTTACGGAACTCGCAAGTTCATCGCCGTAGTACTCGTTTGCTATTGAATTCTATCCTAGACAAGATCAAGCCAGTTTTCATTATGAACATCTGCCTCTCAAAGAGTCCTAATATTGTCTTCCCAACGACGTCTCGGTCTTCGCAAAAGGACTCTTTCCCTCGGGCTTGCCAACCATGATCGAATTATTTTGTTTTTTCCCCATCACCCGAGCTACATGGTCTACCCATCTTAGCCGCCGCATACTCGGATGAAAACTCCAAACCCAGGGCGAAATTAATACCGTCTGAATGTTTAGGAAATGTTGGTTGGGTCTTGGTCAAGGGTTTATAAGTGTATTATCTGCTTTACATTCACATACGGGACATAGCATCCTGATCAAAGAGCTAATAAATCTATCTGTTCAACTGGTTGCTTACACCACAGGTAATTGTTTATTAGTTAAGCTATAATGAGGTAAATTAAATGTGTAAATGATGCCTCCCCGGGTACAAAACAGACTACTTTGCATGTTTTGAAGCAAATTAATTTCAAAGCATTGCATGAAAATAATTATCAATACTATTAATAAAATGCAAGATACGTACTTCAAAGTGCTTCAAAACAAACGTAACCAAAAAGTTGGAATTAGTAACCTCTATAAAAAAAAACACAGAGACTAGCATAAATATCACGTACCTTCTGCAGTAATATCTCTGTGTGCGACTAGGAAAATACATTTGTACTTTTTTGTAATAAAATGTCAGACACGCTACACATTAGTAAATCCTAGGAAATATTCCAATTTGTTCAATGGTATTGGGGGCTAATCAGAAGTGCAATAACCTCTTCTGGAAGGTTTTTACCCCTTTTTTGAGGTAAAGGTCTCATGGAAGATATTATATGATGTTTTGCGCCTTACACGTCAGAGCGAGTGTGGACCCTATACACCTCATGCCTCTAATATTATACATCGTTCACGCATACCAGCTCCATATCTACCCCATTCCACTACTCAGTTACTACTGTCAACTAGCCCTTCCTTTCTCAGCTATCTTTAATCCACAAAAAGTGCGAATTTTATATGGATCATCGCCACTTGTTTGTGCACGCCACCCATTTTCTCGCTTTTGGGGAGGTTTTCCTCACAAAGTAACAGAAGTAGCAGCTAAAAAAGTTGAAGCATTGAAAGTATTTATCCCATACTTTATATTAATGAAAAATCAGAGCTTGGTCTCGCTTGGCTTTTTTCGTTCGTCTCGATGAAATTGACAAAATGAAAAATATTTACGTTAGTATTTCCATGTATATATATTATTAAAACGACAGGATAGCACTCCTAACTACATTAAAGTCATTATTTCATTGTAGCCGAACCAGAAAATCTAACATTCTTTATCATGCAATTTCCTTCAGTCTCCGGTCGTCTCTTCCCGTTTCGGTACGCATATCTTTCTTAAAACCTAATTTTCAACAAACACAAACAATTTATGTTTAACTGCCAGTGTCCAACTTTCACAACCGCAAAATATTACCGGCAGAGTAACCGTTCTGCATATTTTTAATTTCAGCTTTCGTGATATTAATCGCGAGGTTAGGAGTTCCTGGACTGAATGGAAACATGAGTTACCCCATGCCAACTTTCTTCATTGGCCTCCTTTTTGCTTGATGCATATACTCCGAAGTATTTAAATTTGTTTACTTTCTTTATGATCTTATTATAAGTTATTATGCCTCTATTTCTTTCCTCCTCTGTTTTGGGATTTTTATCATGTATTTTGTTTTTTCTACGTTCATCTCCCAAGCTTCTATAAAGAAGTCTGTGTTGCTTGGCATGCATCTACGTTATCTCCTTTTAAATCTACATCATCCGCGTATTATAAGAACAGTTGGTTCAAGCATTCAATATTAGTCTTTTTTGTCATATATTATTTTGAGAATCACATATTCTAAGACAAAGTTAAAGAGTAGTGGTGACAAGGTCACTTGTTCAGCCCGGTGCGAGTTTCAAAACTATCTGACGTACTATTATTTATACGTATTTTGCTTATGGGGTTGCTGAGACACATTCTTACTTGCTGAACAAGTTTTCTTGGTATTTCAAATCGTACCAGGATATTATATATAGTTTTCCCCTTTTGATAAAATCATAAGCTATCTTGAAATCTACGAACAACTGGTGAACTACCTTCTCATTGTATTCTCATTTTTATCTAATATTTGTGTCAAGGCGAAAATATGGTCCAATGTAAATATTTTTTTCTTAATCCACATTAGAGATCTCAAATGATTTCATCTACATGTACAATTAGGCGTGTAGGAGGGTATTACTGAACACCATGTAACACGTTAAGAGTAAAGAGATTCCGCGGTAATTATTATAGTAGTCATACTTATCGTCTTTTATGTAAGTCGGAACTATTACTGAGGTTTTCCATTCATTTGGAAGCTCCTCCTTTCTCCACATATCACTTATCAATTTATGTAGCTCCTTGACTAGTGCGTGCCTCCCAATTTAATTATTTCGGCTAGGATGTTGTAACTTCCTGATGATATGGATTTTAAACTCCTCCGTGTGTTCACCTGTGTGTACACTAAAATAGCTTTTCCAAATATCAGTAATTTTAGTCGGGTCCTCCTGAAGATGTCCATATTCATTTATAATTATTCCTAGACTTGGCTGGTAACCATTTTTTAAAATGAG
>JAGDQP010043986.1:0-16049 GCA_022664845.1 Lepisma saccharinum | reverse complement strand
GCTAAACTGTTTACCTTCTAATTTCTTTATTGACGCAGGTAACTTATTGTAAAATATTGTATCCTGAATGTAGGGACTTCTGCTTATTGCTTCCAGTCTCCTACTTACTCTGTGCATATTTTCTTTACTTCTGGTATAATAATTGTGAATTTCTTCATTTCTTACCGTGAATTCATTGTCCTCTTTTACTAAATTTATTATCTGATATACAAACATTGCATATAATGTTAAAATATTATGTTGTTTAAATAAATCTTTACAAGAATGTTTCCTGTTCACTTTAACAATTGTTCTGATAGCCATTTTCTGAAGGACAAAAACTCTTTTTACATTACTTACACAGGCGTTACCCCAGAGTAAGAGACCATATGACAACTAAGGATAAATCACTCCAAAATAAATTGATTTAAGTATTTCTGTAGGTAGATAAGCAGAAAGTCTCCTTAATAAGTAAATATTTGCAGTTAATTTTGTGCAAACATGTTCAATATGATTTTTCCAAGTAAATGTGTGGTCTACATACAGCCCAAGAAACTTGCAAGAATCGCTACTATCACTACAAGTGTTATGATCTGTGACAGAGATTTTGTTTCCAGCTAGATGAAAATAAACTAGTTCAGTTTTGTCTGTGTTAATCTTTAGATTATTTTGTTTAAAATAATTCATGAATATCTTCGTAAAACTCTCTATCTGTTTTTCCAAATCTCTTACTTTATGAGACCACAATAGGCTAGAAGTATCATCTGCATACATTGTGACAAGATATCTGTCAGAACAAGAAAAATCATTAACATAGCATATAAATAAGAATGGACCCATGATTGAGCCTTGTCGAACACCTAAACCAACCTTTCTTCTATGTGACCTTGTTCTTCTTATTACATTATTTTCTTCACCTATTAGCTCAGTACATTGTTCCCTATCCCTTAAATACGACTCCACAATATTGTATAATTTTCCTATCACTCCATATTTATTTAATTTTGACAACAGAATTTCATGATGCACTCTGTCAAACGCCTTAGAGAGGTCAAGATACAGGCCAGCAATCTTACATCCTTCATCCATTTTATCTAATGCTTTATGGTAAAATTTTGTCACTGCTGTTATCGTACCCCTACCAGCTCTAAATCCGTGCTGAAAGTCACCTAGAATAAATATTGAAGAATATTTTTTCTATTAATTTACTAAAAATGAATGTGAGCGATATTGGTCTGTAATTCTCTACTTTTTCTTTTTTATCTTTCTTATGTATTGGTCTAATTGCTGAAAGTTTAAGAATACTAGGAAATACTCAATCTATATAAGGGTACAATTTATTAAGTGAGTCAATATAGATACCAATTCTAATTTACACGCCTTTAGCAAAAAAGGAGAAAATTCATCCCAACCAGCTGAATGTTTTGTTCTTTAAACTATCAATTAAAACATTGATATGATCTATTTGGAGTATAGGGAGTTCAAAATTATTATCAATATTACAAATATTTTCAATGCCACAGTACTGCCAAAAGATACATCATTTGAAGTTAACTCTGCAAAATAGTTATTAAAAACAGTACATACTTCATTGGTGTGTTAATGATCTTATAATCCTTAAATTGAAAAGTTTTTCATCTATTTTGTTGTTTCTAAGACTATTTACATAAGACCATGAACTCCTTGGTATATTATCAGAGCTACAAATTTTTTAGTTATATTTGCCGCCTTTAGTTTGCTTACATTTTCCCTATAGGAAGTTTGATATTGTTTATACAATACCTTATAATGCTGGTTTTTCGTCTCTTTAAACTTAAGATGCATGTCATTCATTTTTTGTTTTAAGATCAGACTAGCTTTGCCTAGCTTAATCTTATTCACGTGTGATTTCTTTTTAACCTTAAATTTCTTAACAGGGGAGCACGCATTTAAGTGCCATGTTAATATATTTATAAAGGTTTCCCATTTGCCTTCAGTGAGTTTTCATGTAAAGACGTCTTTCCAATTTTCATTTTTCAAACTAAGTTTCAAACTATTGATGTTATTTTTTGAAAAATCACGACCATGCTGATAGTGTTCTGAGCTATTTTTGTTATTGACACAAGGAATTTTAACAGTCTATCCGAAATGGTCGGATATATGTCCATTTAATAATACAGATTCAGTAGCTTGGCAATTAGTGATACAGTGATCAATTGAGCTAAAGAATCATCAGTAACTCTTGTAGGAGTATTTTTAAATATATCTTCTAAATTGTAAGAACTTATACAATCTCCAAAGCAATTAGCTTCATAGGTTTCTTTAAGTACATCAATGTTTAAGTCCGCCATTACAACTATCGGAATGTTATTTATAGAGCCCGGATGTTCAGGCACTGAAAAGTATTTAAAAAGGCAGGCAAAAAGGCAGATAAAAATGTAAAAAAAAGGCAGTCAAGTTTGAAAAAGAATAAGTGAAACGTGGAAAAGAGAGAGTAAAAATTGAAGAGAGGGACTTATTTTTATTAAAATTTATTTACAAATAAGAAATAACCAAGAATTAGTAAAAATTATTCAACTGTAATTTTCAAGGGTAAACACTTTGATCTTTATTTCAATAGTTTGATGCTCAGTAAAATATTTAGTTGCTTTTGTAACGAAATAGCGTTCGTATCTGACGGATGCCGACACTAATAAAAATTTGCTTGCTGCACAATAAAAACAAACAACGCATACACTTAAAACAGTTTTTAATCTTACCTGGCAGAAAACCAAGAAATGAACTTGGTAAATATTGATCCACTGCTTTAAACTAGACTAGTTTGTAAAATGTTAATGGTTAAAAGTATGATTTTCATTGACTTTGCAAATTTAGCCAAAAAAAACTAACACAAATAAACACGCGTCTCACATATTGCAGCAATAAAATAAAAAAATCACACACTTTAGTGATGCCAGTTTTTAATGTTACTTGTTGCACATCACAACTAGGATTTTCTTTAAATTGTCTGCTGTGAAACACTGCCTTCTGTCAGACAAAACATTTTTCATTGCTGAAAAGGACCGCTCGACGTCAACGGATGTTACAGGGGCGTATTTAAAGCATGCTATCAGGAGTGAATCCATTTCAACCGTGGCAGTATTGTCGCCTATTAGGATTTTGCCGATCTTCTCAAGTTCCTGAAGATCAGAATTGTCACTACGAACACGCACACATTTCTCACTAGCTAACTTTCCTTTAGGGCCAGGAACAGAATTAATCGCGTTGATACATTCGTGAAAAATAGCCAGAGAAGACACAAGGATTTGTCCTGATTTCTCAAGTTTAGTAATGGCTTCTGGCAATATTCTGTAATGGGCTGCAATAAATGACAAGTCACTTCGAACAGTTCCCAAATCTAGTAATTTTTTTACATCTCCTACAGCAGAGGATTCTTCTTCGGAGAGAGACTGGAAAATTTCAGCTAAAACTTCAAAATTCTCTGCATAATAAACACATGCAGAAATCCATGTGCCCCATGTTGTCAGAATAGGTTGAGGAGGAAGAGAAATTCCTGGTGCCGAGTCCTTAAATTTCTGGATTGTCGAGGGGGCCTTCAGGAACACTTTCTTTCCACTGGAAATTAATTTGTCTACGTCAGAAAACAAGCGTCGCACTTCCTCGGCAATTCTATGAAGACTGTGCACTAGGCATGTAACATGCAGCATTAACGGAAATAAAACTTTCAGGGCCCTTGCAGCCTTTTTCATGTATGGTGCTGCATCTGAGATGAACAGGATGACTTTGTTATGGGTTATTCCGTCTGGCCATAGAAAATGCAAAGCGTTTGTGAAAATCTGGGCGATTGTGGTGCTGTTGACTCGTTCCATGTTTTGCGACGTTAAGAGAAACAACTTCGGTGGTTGATCAAGCTCCAATGGGCCAACAATTACGTTAGCGATGTGTCTTCCCGTGGCGTCGGTGCTCTCGTCTATGGAAATCCAGATCTTCTTCCCAATTAGTTCGGCGCGAATACGGTCAACAGTACTGTTGTAACACACGTCCACGTAATTTTTTCTCAGCGTAGACTCGCTTGGTATTGTCTCTTTTGTATACTTGTGCAAAAAACCTCTCAAAGACTGATTTTTCACTTTCCGCAGCGGTATGCCTGAATCAATAAATGCTTTGCATAAATCCAGAGAAAACTCGGATTTTCGGCTGTGGTCTGTGAGAAGTTCTGGAAGCTGACGTACTTTCTTCTTTCCTATCTTTCTCTGATGATACATGTTGCGAAATGAAATATTTCTTCCCATGATTCACAGCTTTCTCACACTTTACACAAAAGAACCGATCCATCAGTAGAAAAAATGTCACTACCAAATTCAGACACATAGCGGTGTAACTTCGTTTTCAAAGGCACACTATGCCTAGGAGGCATTTTCGCACTGTTCAGCACTGCAAACTACCTAAGAAAACTGGCTCCAAATAGTTGCTTAAGAAGGCGAATTCACTCTATTCCTAAGGTCAACCGACGATAATCGCTTATTGCGACGGGAGACCAAGTACATTTGTTTGTTTATGAAATGTAGTAAGTTGCATTGTTGTTTCTGCGATATCGATAAGAAATACAATGTTGCCAAATTGCCTGTTCTTTAATTTAAAGGTGGGGCATGAATTGTTGCTGTGGTTTGACGTAATTAAATTCGTGGTGGCTAGGGAAGAACAAGAGTACTGAATAACCAAATAAAACAGAAGTGAGAAATGTAATTTTAAGAAAATGCTTTGCCGTCGGCAAGACAAAAGAGGCAAAAAAAGACAATATAGCATGAAATAGGCAAAAAAAGAGCAATACGGTAAAATAGGCAAAAAAAGGCAACGTAAAATCTCTTTCAGATTACTCACAACCTTGGGATCGGTGCACATTTGTATCCAGTTATGCTTTAAAAGTGTCTGAAACTAATAGGCATTTTGCCTAAAATTCGGGCTCTAGTTATTTACTATATTTAATTTATTACACACAGTTGTAAATTTTTCAATAAATGCTTTAAAGCTGCCAGACGGAGAGTGATATTTATTTATTTATTTAGAACACAACAGGATAACCTAATTACAATGTTCCATATTTTAGATTATTGTCACCGCCAGGAGTACAATCAACATACAGTATTTTTTTACAATGTTATGAATTTGTTTAAGATTCATGTTATGAAAATCAATTTCCTCGACTCTTTTACTTATGTCATTATAGGTTGCGCTCATTCTCCAAGTTGGTGACTTTTGCATAATATATATTTGTTCGCGGTTTTTTATAATAAAAGAATCCTGAGTTTTTTGTTCTGGTTTTGGTTGATGGGACATGTATCTGAAAGTTTGAGAGCAGATTGATGCAATCTATTCTATTTGTAAACACTCTGTATAGAAAAATCATTTCATGAAGAGTACGTCTGTTCCCAAGACTCATCATGTTAAAGTTTGTATTTAATATTTTTTTGCTATCAGTTCTCGGATAAACGCCTGTTTCTTTGTATACCAGGAACCTTAGGAATTTTGCTTGGATTTTTTCCAGTTTGTCTGAGATATGTGCAGTACTTGGATTCCAGATAATGGTAGCGTATTCAATTTTTGATCTTACATACGTATGTTTGAAATAGACGTATTAGAGTTTCTGTCTTCCTGAAATCCTTTCCCATTCTTATTATTAATCCCAGATTTCTATACGCTTCGTTAACAACTTTGTCTACATGAACGTCAAAAAGCAATTTGGAATCAAATATTATACCTAGATCCTTTATTGTTTTGGGGTATGGTAGAGGCGTGTTATTAATTTTATATTTGAAATGCACGGCTGTCTGACGTCTCGTAAATGACATTACATTACATTTGTGAACATTAATTTCAAGTGAGTTATTGCTACACCATTTAACTATTTCGTTTATGTCAAGCTGTAGATTTTCACAATCGTTCATTGAATTGATAGTAGAGTACATTTTTAAGTCGTCAGCAAATAAAAGTTTGTTAGGTGTTTTGATACATGCAGGGAGATCATTAATGAACAATAAAAATAACAGGGGTCCTAGGTTCGACCCTTGAGGCACTCCGGAAGATACAGGATATTCTTTGGATATTCCACCTTTGTAAACAACATATTGTTTACGATCACTAAAATAAGACTCAAATAACTTAACCAGACCTGGGGAAAAATAAAATTGCCTAAGTTTTTCCGTAAGAATGCAGTGATTTACTGTGTCAAATGCCTTAGCAAAGTCAGTGTATATTACATCCACTTGCTGGCCCTGATCTAAGGTTGAAGTTATGTAGTCAGTAATGAGGCAAAGATTCGTTACAGTTGACCTGCAACTGAGGAAACCATGTTGAAATTCTGATATTGATGGTCTGACATGAATACTGATTTTTTTGTACAATATTGATTCAAATACTTTGGCAAATGTGCATAATATGGCAATTGGCCTATAATTTTTTATTTCAGATTTGCTATTGCCTTTAGGTATGGGACAAATTTTTGTTGTTTTCCATTTATCCGGAAACACATTACAAGTGGTTATTAGGTTGAAAATGGTATAAAGTGGTGCCAATAGGGGCTCTTCGCAGCCCTTTACTATATATTGCGGAATATCATCAGAGCCTGTACTTCCTTTCGATTTTAACTTGTTTATTGCATGTTGTATTTCTCGCATTTCAATATGTGAAACCTCAAGTTGATCTAGTTTATCGCTCAGTCCATATGAGGCTGAGCCCATATAAGGGATATAAGCTCATAATGTAAATCATGAAGTCACAGTAATTTATTTTACATAAAGTTATTTCGAAGTCAATATCTACACAGTATTCCTTGACCCACAATATCTCCTGAGCAACAAGATTATCATCATTTTTGCATAGATAGCAACACCACCTCCCTTATGATATTTTCTACAATAATAAGATACAAGTTTATAGTTATCAAATTTATACAATTGTATGTCATTTTCATTTCTCTGATGCTCAGTGATTACTGCAATTAGTGGGGATATTTCATCCATGTAAGCGTGTATTGTATCAAATTTTGAGCCAAGACCTTGAATAATATAGTGCAAAACATACAATTCTTTCATATTATTTAGTCTACAAGTACCGGGTAGCATAGTGTCACGATTAATAGAACAATTTGCACACACAACAGAACAGATATTGTTCCTAAAATGGTTAAAAAAATGTTCACGATCAAATACGCCATGGCTTCTTTCAAGTTTGTAGCATAAACAGAACCGACTTTGGCCCCCTGCGTTACAGCTTCCTAGAACATTAATTGACAATTTGTCTTTTCTACTACCTGAGTGATTTAATACAGATATTGGGTCAGTGCTTGCACTAGCATTATTACCTTTTATTTCTGCGTTCATTGTAGAAACATTATTATTTGATGTTCTTTGTTTTTGCTCTTTCCTGCATACTCAGTAGTTTTGTGGTATTGGCTGATGAAATTCGCTTCTTTCTTCATGTAAGTTGTTCACACTTCAATTACCACCACTTCAATTAATTTTTCACATATATATTTTTTTTTACCTAGAGGACTTAGATGTAGACCGTGTCTTGTGTGGTATTTCCTATACTGATGTCAACAAGAGTTAAGTTTCTAAAATGTCTACATATTTCTTGCATTTCATTATTTACCCTTTTATACAGGTCACATCGCGCAACTTTATAATTACTAGAAAGTACCAACTATTTAATAGAGCAATGTAGTGCCACTTGAGAAAACACGTTTCACACCAGATTTATCAACACATTTAACTTGTAGAGAGAAAAGTTTTATATATGGCGTACCATAACATGTTTGTAAGTAATAGGTAATACCAATTATTCAATAAAGTAATGCAGAGGTACTTGAAATAAATAAATTTCATACCGGTTGGCAATACTGTTCATCCAACGAAGTCAGGTTTAACTTTGAATATCCATCCTGTTGATTTAAATAGATATCCAGCATCAAAGTTTTACTTTTATGAATACTTTACAATATGTGCACAAATATTAATTTTATTTACTATTGTAAGACGTCATTTTTGGGTTCGAAGTTGGACACCCTGTATGTCGTAAACCAAGTGATTTTTGAGAAAAACTTATTTGAACTATCCTACAAACATATTTTACAGGATTAGGGGCTGTTTTAAAATCATTAAAATGTTGAACTGTATTAAGACCCGTGGGGTAAAAGCAAGCGAGATTACAATAATGGCACCATTTTTATGACGTCATAGGTCGAATTATGGCTCGATCAGTTTGGATGTCTCTACTTTTTGAATCCTCACACATAGATATCAGTAAGCTGCAAGAGTCACAATTGTCTTAACAATTTGTAGTATTCATCCATTTTATGACATTAGCTTGCCGGACTAGAGTTCCCTTCATTTGTAGGTACAGGGACTCAACAACCTTCAAACTTAACTCGCTGTGCGTCCAGTTTTGGTAATAAACCTAACATTGTAGGTATCAATTGAAAGATAATGTTATGCTCTCCAACTTTTGAAGAAACAATTTGAGCATATGACCAATTGCTGAGAAGATACAACACAAAAAATAAAAAATGAGGGAGAAAAATTGTTTTTTACAGTGTATATTAACATTACTCGAAAACCGTTACGTCTATCAATAAAGACAAGAGGACCAAAATTTTAGAGTATCCTTTGTAAATGAAAACAAAAAGAACTTACCGATATGTTGATTGCCTCCTTAGGTATGGGTGATTTTCTGAAACACTACATATTGGGGGTTTAGTGGGGCTGGGGTGAAAGTTCTAGGGGAAGAGGCGGGGACTTTTGAGGAAATAATCCTATAATGGTGTTCGAACAATGGGCAAAAAGATCACCTTTTTCCTAATGAGATCTGACACAAATCCTTCTTCTGCTGGGCTACAATCCCTGGTTTCATTTCTTTATTCTTAATAATCTTTAATTGCTCGGCATATCTTTTCTTTGTATGTCTTTTGTTTGGCCCATATACGTTTTCTAACATTTACATTTGATTTCGTTGATCCCTGAATTGAGCAATTGATGTTTTGATGTAAATAATCACCTCCTGAAGTGTCCGCCATTATTTCAGGGACACTCTGTATTTTTATGCTTGCTCAACCAATTGTGTAAAGATATTATAGAAGTTTATCCTTTTTCTAGCAATCCCTGTTTTAGACTTTAAAATTATACGGTGCATTACTGGTGAAGAAATTGGAGTATACGGTTTCCAATTCACACTTATACGTTGACAACAACTTTATGAAGATTTACCAACGTTTTTATTCCTTTTTAGAGGTTGAATTCCGCTAAATGATATGCGCATACATTAGGTAGAGAGTGTTTCTTTAAGCACTTAGTGAAATCGTTTGTCTGCGAACTGAAAGGCGGCATTGTTAGGCCTTAATTCACATAACCTCGAAGCCATCTTTAGTGCCACACAATGACAATATAGCAATTATTTTTCATTGTCAGTTTGCCGATAATCAAATTGTATCGGAAACTGACAAGTAGAAGTACGCCTACATACGATTCACCAAAGAACTCGCAGTTCCACATGGTCAATTTGTTTTTTGTTTAACTTCAACGGTTGCATGTTTTAGTTATATCTTGCTTCAACGTTGTCGTCAATGGACTTCAGCGTTACTTTAGTTGAAAGATTTCGATTTATTGTATGCTGGATATTTAAAATAATTGACAAGGCTGACCTTTGTAAAGAAATTAAACAAAGCATTTTTCTCTGTTTAAACGAAGGCGTCACTCACGTGCTGTCAGACAATGGGTTACTCTCTTCCACTTACTTATTCTAAAAGGAAGAGCGTAATGTTGATTGAATGCTTTTGACAGGTATATGTTGGCATGAAATATGTTATTCTATAGTACCACGCACGAGCCTCAATTACCAGCTAGTTATTTTGAATGTCTTCTCAAACCATCTCGCAAATCTTCCAAGTCTTTTCTTTGCTAACGACGATTTCAATCAGTTCTTATAATGAATGGAAAGATGTAAGACGTGCCCTTGGCGTAAGCTGAATGAAAATTCTCTTTCGTAGGAGTTAAGTTGAAAAAGTAGACGAAAATGGCACACATGCTTCGTAGGGAGAAAATGTAAACACAGTAAAATAGCCAGCACACTTCTAAGTAACTAAGCAACTAATCATGAATGATGTTATTGTAAATCTACTGAAGTAAGGTTATTGTAATGACAAAAATTCTAGAAGTGCTCATGTAAATAAAGAAATGAAGCGTATGCGCAAACAAACGTTTATGTTACATTTTGCCAGTATTCAGAAAAACGGAAAAGAAGTTGAAACTTGTCCGCAGAGCGGTATAGCACTGAATGATGTCACAAGGACTTTTGTTCCATCAATCCAACACACTGTTTAAAACGGCTACCTTTTAGTAGCAGTGACAGCAATTACTTCTATTTTAAAATATCTTGCATAAATAGTAGTTGAGGAAAAACCTTTCTAAATGGGAGTTCTTTGTTCCCAATCTAAAAAAAAATCCAGCCTTCTGTTCCCAGCCGTCTGTAGCTTGTTATCTGAATAGCAGAGTGATGGACTGTCGTTAGGACTTGGTAGAGTAGTTCACACTATAACTGTCAGAAAACTATTATCGTACCTTTTAGAGATTCTCTTCACGAAAATTATTACAAATATTATTAAAAGTTAGTTGAAATTCCTTCGGCTATAAATGAGAACTATTCCCACATAGCACGTCATGTATAATATATATCTGGAAAAGGTATAGAAGGCTAGCTCATGTCTAAGAACTGACTGTGATACCTACTGGACGTCTAATAGATATATGAGAATGATATTTACCGGTGACCTCTTTTCGTGTGACTCGTAAGTATCTAATATATGTATATTATATTGTGTTTCATGGCTTGAAAAAGCGTTTGTCTTTTGTTTACCCAAGGCTTAACGGAATGCGTTTGTTCTTTGTTCACTCGACTACTAGCGCCAACTGTGCGCGCCTGTCATACGGCAAGTGAGAAGGAAGATCACAACGGTCCATATTGGTTTAGGAAGAAAATAATTTAAACAAGAGGACAATTATTTTGGAACATTTAGTTCAGTATCAAATTAATTTTCATTTCCTTCTTTCGCTAATGTTACCTGTGTGTGTGCTACTGTAATTCCTCTCTTGAGTCTCGACAGAAACCGTTACTTTATATTTGGAATATTTATATTTGTAGCACAATCTGCATCACTGTCCGGAATTGAGCATTTCTATATGTTGGATGATCTTTTCGCAGTCGAGCTAATTTGCTAACCTAACATTGATCAGTAAATAACGGGACGATTTTGAATTGTTGCTCAGCATATTCTTGTAAACTGGAAGAAAAAATATTCGCATTTATCTTTGATTAGTGATTAAAGGTTAGGTTACCGTATAGTTTGTTTTAAGTAGGGCCTATATCATAACTTAAATAAAATTGTGTTTTCCTTTCCTGGATATCGTGCATTCACCCACGCGGTCCACTGTCCTAGAACCGTGCTCAAATAACTTCTTATTCATTAAACTGTAAGAGATTCTGATCGGGATAAAAACGTTCGAGGCAAGCTAAAGTAACACCAAAATATTTTTTTTTTCTAGGTCAGCATTTTAGATTAAAACTAGCATGCAGCTATGCATAAATGTCTGTGAATACAGGTAAATAAAATTCGCGACTACATGTTAATCCCGAATTTAAATTAGATTTTATTTTAAGTGATGGCCTTTAGGCATCTATGGCTCGGGTCGGGATGTGGTAGTGGAAATAATGCGGGAAGGAGTCGGCCAGGACCAAATTTGAAGGTAACACATTTCTATTTTGCTTGAAAAGAAAACTTGAGAAGCTTCAAGAAAAGAACTCATGTGCCAGAAGCCAAAAAACGATGATTTGGTATAAAATGGAGGGACCAGATGAAACTTTCAGCACTTGTACACTAGCATGTATAGAGCACGAAAATACGTGATATACATTGCAAAAAGGTAACTATCCAAGATGGCGGCCATTCAAAATGGCGGTCGACGCTATTTATTAAAATCAACATATCTTAACACTGAGTTATCCGATAATTATTTTTTTAAATGAAAGATAATTTAATTAGCTACATTTTTGTTTATCCGCAATATTTTTGTAAATCTAATAGTTTTTCAGTTAAATGTAAAAAAGTTTAATTTTAGCCTAAAATGTTTTCTTATTTAAAATTTTACTTTGAAACGACTGGTTTTAGATAAACCATGTCCTTACACAAAATATAGTCTAACTCAGGCTTTAATATTAAAAAAGATCAATTAAATCCGACAAATATAACCTGAGATATGGAGAATTGTTTGTAAAATTCGACAAAACGAGTTAGCATTTTGGAGGCACTAACGCGTGTAGAAGCTACATGATGAGTTGGTAAGATAAAATGAATTGTATAGGCGGTAACAGCACTATGGCTTATTCCCGTCCCGTTGATGAGTTGGTATAAAACGAGGGGACCAGGTGAAATATTCAGCTCTTGTACACTGGCATGCGTAGAGCACGAAAATACATCATAGACATTTAAAAAATGTAGCTATCCAAGACGGGGGCCATTCGAAATGCCGGCCGACGCTATTTATTAAAACGAACACATCTCGGCTCTCAGTTATCCGATTTCGATCACTTTTTTATAAATGGAAGATAATTTAATTAGCCACATTTTTGTTTATGAACAATAGTTTTGTAAATCTAATAGTTTTTCAGTTAAATGTAAAAAAGTTTCATTTTAGCCTAAAATATTTTCTTATTTAATATTTTACTTTGAGTGACTGGATTTAGATAAACCTATGTCCTTACACAAAATATAGCGTCTAACTCAGGCTTTAATCTAAAAAATAAGTTAATCAATTAAATCTGCTAAGCATAACCAGAGATACGGATAATTATTCGAAAATTTATGCAATACGAGGTAACATTACGGAGGCACTAATGCGTGTAGAAGTTATATGATGTTTTTGTAGAAAATGTAGGGAACAAATGAAACTTTCAGCTCTTGAACACTTGTCTATGAAGAGCACGAATATGGGCGATATACATCACAAAACGGTAGCTATTCAAAATGATGGCCATTCAAAATGGTGGCTATAGTCAATTTTCAATGTTAAGAGATTTCGATGGTTCCTTTTTTTTAAAATGAAAGATCATTTCTTTCCCTTCAATTTTTATTAAGATCAATATTTTCATAAACATAATGGAGATTTTTTGTTAAATTTAATAATGTGCATTTTAACCTAAATTATTTTATTTAATATTTGCCTAAGTATATTTAGTTTAAGTTTATTAAGTGAAATTAAAAAATGTTTATTATTTTCTCATTTAAGGTCTTATTAGGAAACGATATTTTTTAGATAAATATTTGCTTTAAAAATTCTGCTGGCCCACGGTGAATCGATGGTTTAGCGCTCACCTCTGATGCTAGGGGTGATCGGTTTGATTCCTGCTCCTGCTAGATGGACTTTGTGATGGATTAACACCGTATGCGTGACTTTTCTCGGGGTTCTCCCGTTTCCTCCCAATTTCTTTATTCCACAAATTCATCTAATCATCCATCCTGTCAGACCCAAAGTTGCCTAAAGATCTTAAAATTAAATTCCGAAGATTCTTCCTTTAATATATATTTTTATTTGAGGAAAAGGGCAGTAATATCCGATAATCTGGACCTAAGAAATAACTACTAATAAAAAGTTTGGTTTTCTGTTGTACTGTACAAACAGGTTAAAGCAAGTAAATGCATTGTGAAAGGTGTTAGAAACTAACTGAAAGTACTTTATATTGGCCAAAGTGTTTCAGAAATTTATTAAGAAGTAGCATCAGCTGTAATAAGATTTCATTCAGGTCAGGCTGTGACAGTGTAAATGCATTTGCAGGACAAAGAAAGATTAAAAGGTTTACTGGAACACCACAAAATAATGTCACAACATTCAGAAACATTGGAATCGAGTAAACTGTTCCAGATGAATTATTTAAGACAATTGGAAATTTACTTGTGACATGTATTCCAAGAAAATAGAAATTGGAAGTGCCAATGAGCTGCGATGAAATTATTTACATCCAACGGCGGGTGAAGTCGATAGTTCCTAATTACCATCATGCAATGATACATTGGAACGTGCAAATTTCCAGATAGGGATTTAGAAACGAAGGCTTGGAAAATACTCTTAAGTATACCAGAGGCTGAAGAGAATGAATGGAGAAAGGACAGCGAAGAAAATCTATGCATCAATTGGATCGCCGCAGCATCTGCACCAGAAACTGTTGTACTTGCCACCCTGAGTTGCAGTTGTTACAGAAATACGCAGTAATTGTTCTGTTTCAGATTATTGGTTAGCCTACTATTGGTCTTTTCTTCAAATAAAAGTAGTGTCTTCTGCAAAAGCATTTCTTTCTCTAAAAGTAGTGGTTTTCGAACAATTCTTAGAAAATATGCAAATTTAAATAAGAAAATATTATGCATAAAATTTTGTTTCTCCTAGTTTTCTGAAAACAAATTTTCACCTAAACATAAAATCTGCCTCAGTCAAATATTAAATAAAAATGATTTCGGTTAAAATTCACATGTTTATAGTAAACTAAAAAAATATTACATTTATGAAAATATTACTCATTGAAGACAAATAAATTATATTTCATTTTAAAAGGAACCATGAAATCGGATAACTCAGAGTCGAGATATGCGACGTTGATATATGTACCAATGAAAATTGGCGATAGCCACAGTAGTAAAGCTATACACTCGTGGAACATTTTTAAAACCGGTTCTATGGCCTATAGGAATGTATATAGGCCTATAGGCTGTGGTATGCAGAGAGGTTCTAGGGAGGTGGGGTATATGCTCCTGAACTATGGACGCCGTATATCTAATTTTGGAGAAGATAAGTATTAATTAGTGATTTTTTTAAATTTATCGGCTGCCATTATATTTTTTGTTGTCTAGCCCTCACCGCCCCGCTTCGATTGCCCTCATTTGAAACTCGGTATCGCGGAAAACTGCGGAGCATGGTAATAGAATATATTTTATTAATATGATAATTTTTATTAAGAAATATTGTAGAATTCATCAATATTTGTTGTCTGGCCCGCACCGCCCCGCTTCGATTGTCCGGCCGTGAAACTCGGTATCGCGGAAAACTGTGGAACATGGTAATAGAATATATTTTATTAATATGATAATTTTATTAAGAAATATTCTAGAATTCATCGCTTAAGATGTGTAGTGCTTGAAAAATGGAGAGACACTGGAGAATGCTTGTCTTAGACTAACAGTCCTTAGCAAAGAAATCTTTCTGTGACGGACTGGCCAATAGAATTTTCGTATTGTCATACCGAAGAAATTTCTGGAAAAGTTCTCTGTTTACAGTTACGCTGAAAGAATGCATTTCGCTATTTGTACTGAAGCGGTTTTGAGTGAAGTATAATAAATATATTGACGACAGAAAGCCTTATCCTATTGAAGCGTCATCTTGACGAGGTTTGTGTTTGAAAACAGATTTTATCATAGTTAAGGATTACTGTTGAAAGCACTTCGTTGGAGACATGTTATAAGTATTTACTGTTGGTCACTTTTAAGATGCATCACTGGTGAAAAGCCGACATATCACTAGCGCAAGCTTATTTCATAATGCTCGTTTGTATGTATGAAGATATTTTGGAAAAATTCTTTTAACATTATAACAGAATGAGATTTCTTTTTCTGACGGCGCGACACAAGGTCTGGAACTACTAGAATTATATAATTACATGAAATGGACCCTTCGGCTTTTATTAACTGTTCACTTTTCTGTTGAGAAGTGTCTGAATTCAGTTTTGCAGTATACGTTCAACTTGCACCTTCTGTTACAAGATTTGAGAAAAAGTAAATATTTTTTTAAAATTATATTTAATAGAGCTTGAAAAACATTTTTATATGATATTACATTAATTAGTGCAAAGATAGTTCCCAGTGAAAAATCCCAGATTATTATCAACTTTTAATGTCGGAATACTCTCGGAAATGACCGGTGGCGGGATTCGAACTCACCACTGATTCTTTTTGCATTTTGATGATAGAATTGAACTTGAAAATTGAGTAATTTGCATTCTGT
>JAGDQP010043985.1:2909-16049 GCA_022664845.1 Lepisma saccharinum | reverse complement strand
TTCCGTCTGGTCAGCGTGGGAGCAGTAGACCAACTCCTCCCTTCGGGGAGAGGCCTCATCCACTAGTGGATTGAATATGGCTGTGATTTATTATATATACACACTTTCATATCGTACCGATCTCAATAGGTATATTTTCTTCGAAATCTACCTAATAAATGGAAATACTAATTCGTTTACAACAAAAACTTAAAGAAAGAAAAATGGTACAGACATACATCTTATCTGAAATCCTCTTTGTTTGGTAATCAAGAGGTGTAAGTGAGGTGTACAAGAAAGGTGACAATATTGTCATGTCTTTCTGAAGGTGAATGTTTTACGTTTCTTGTGCACTTAGTTTCTCAGGATTACGTTTTAGACTTTCCTTATACACATTTTGTTCACAATATCACCTGATAAATTTCCAATCACTCACTATTGCTCACAACACGCTATTGATAAACTTCCAATCACTCATTTTCATTCACAACATGCCCTGATAAGCTTCTAATCACTCATTTTTCCATTCATAATATGTCCTGATAAGCTTCTAATCATTCGTTTTTTTCACAATATCTGCTGATAAACATCCAATCACCAATTTTCCTTCACAATGAGTCCTTATCAACTTCAAATGACTAATTTTTCTATCAAACTTCTTCAGTACAGAGCAAGAAAAGTGGTTTGGAGCTACTGTGATTTTATAGCTTAGTGGGATAAAGAAATAGGCTACCACGGAGAAGATGCAATATTAAATGTTTTCTCTCTTATTTCACGGGCTTTAATTGCTATTTAAAGATATTTAGGACAACAATAGTTAATTCTAGTAATAGAGAACATTAGGTACTGTCATTTTGAAACATCATTTGGTTGACTTGTCTGGAAATAGGTTAAACCCTACAATTCAATATTTACAAGATAATCTTGTGAAATCATCCACAGATTGCAACATTAAAAAAAAACTGGAAAACAAAATAGCAGCTGCAATTGAATGTAGTTTCGAGACGTAATGTGAACTAATTTAAAGGAAATGGGAATTAGGAAGAACGGGGGGGGGGGGGGAGATATTGTTAATGGAAACTTGTCTCCTTCTTACGCCGATTAAAAGAATTATTTTATGTCCTGAAATCACTGTCAGATTTTATAATTTAGTTGTGACACAACTGTTGTCATGTGGAATAAAGAAGACAACACGTTACAGCTGTTACTGTGTCTGCCAAGACTTCCTGGGGTAGAGAAAAAAAAATGTGGTACACTTGATGGAAGGAGCAAATTGCAATTCTTGGTTCTTCCGAAAAGCACACGTATAGATCCACAGGGATTTTCTTTGATCATTCCAGACTTTGTCGGTCTCTTCCGCAATCCAAGTTAAAGTAAGGGGATTAAGAAGGAATAAGTCTAAGGTTTAAGAAAATGCTTCTTTCTTTGTCGGCAGGATGACCGCAGGGTCCGGTTAGATTAGAGCTTTGGTTCTTCCTTGTCGGCGAGGGCCTTTTACTGTTCGAAACCGGAAGTCAACGAGCAATGAGAGATGATTATATAAAAGACGTGATAGCGGAAAGGATGCAGAGATTAATGAAGTTCAGTGGAAACAACTACTTATTCAAAAGGAAGTCATGCATTCAATTGAATACCGAAACAAGAGGTCAATTAGTATTAAGTAACCAGATGTGTGATGAAGAAAAACGATGAGAATGGTCTCACCCTTCCCCTGTCTTGTATTAGCAACACAGGTATCGTTCCTTCTTAGAGATATCAATATCCGAAAGATTCAGTTAGTTATACATAAATTTTCTTGACAAGAAAACCGTATGTATAGTAATATGTGGAAATTTGCACTAAGAAAATTGGTATCTGCAGCATTCGCGAATCGAACCTTGGCATCCAGTCATCAGCCAGGTTCTCCCTTTCTAATTTGTGTATCTAAGGGAAGTTGACGCATCACACTAGGACATGCTACTTGAAACGACAATGGACAAGCACGTGGGTTCGAACTCCACGGCAGACCATTCTGACAGGTTTCCCAGGGTTTCTCCTCAGTTTCCCCAGGTGAGTGCCGGGATGATACCTTGACTAGGGCATTGGCCATCTTCTCCCCTACCGTATCCAGGTGTGAACCAAAGATGTCAAAATATCTTAAAATAAATTCAAATTATCGAACTGCAAACGAAGTTCGTGAACGTTTTGGATAATCATTCACAAAATTTTGTGTTAATAATCTTCGAAATAAATAGGTCAAATGTTGTTAACCATAAGCATATGAAAATGGACATTATACATGTTATAAAACATTGGGATTTTTTTTCCAAAGCACATTGAAGCAATAGTATATACGCAATGCATCTTGTTTAAAGACCATAAATACAAGAAAAATCAAGTTCTCACGAGATTGTAGCTACATGTTTAAATGCTAGTTAATGATTAAAATATATTAACGTAATCCTAACTGTCAATATTTGGCAACCCTATGGACACCATAGTGATAGTAACACTAAATAATTGAGACAGCAAATGGTCGTACACGGTAAAAAAATAGCTGTGTTAATTCAACATAATGCGGTGTCCCAGCGTGACTACCACTTTTTGTGTTAAATCAACACAACACACGGTGTTGATTTTGGTACTGGGAGAAAAAAAAGTTACGGCTACAGCAAGATTTGAACATGGGTTGCTCAGTTAGAAGTCGAGCGTCTTACCGATTTCGCTATTTTTATTCTTATTTTTTTTGTAATCCGCTTGTTAGTTACCTTTTACATATTACAAGGAGTATACGTGGAGCGGTTTCTATTTTACCGCTTATTACATATATCTGTTAAAACATTGCTAAAATGTTTGTGGAGTAAAACCTGTGTGAACTTACTACATTCAAATTCTAGAAATACATTATAAATCGTCAGACGGAAAGAGCACTAGATTGAAATAGTACAGAGGATAAAAAAAAAATGCTGCTGAACCCCAAACACAAACAGAGTTACTCTCACACTTTGCCACGATTTAAGCACTTTTCCATTGGTCAATTAGGGATAACAATCCCCATTCATTGAGAATATGTTCCATTTCTATGAAAGCAAGCGCAGCATTTGACATGTTGTTACGATAAGAAAGCAGTAACGCTGCTCAAGTGTTTGGCTGTCGCCATCTTGCTTGTTTTCATAGAAATAGAATATTCTAAATGAATGGGAATTCTGGTTCCCAATTGACAAATAGGAAGTGATTAAACCATGGGATAGGAACCATGGCTTAGTTTTCTTGGGGGTTCAGCAACATATATTTGATCCCCTACACTGTTTACATCTATAGTGTAGTTGTTTAATTAAAATGTTGTTCAATAAATATCGTTTGCATCTAGTGTTTTTTTCTGTCTGACGATTTAACCAAGTCGGTAAGACGATGTAAGTTGTAGTGTTTTGAGAAATTTCGAATTAGAATGTTATTGTTTTTTATCATTCCTGTTATAGTGTGAATTTCTATTGTTTATAAATAAAAAAAGACGCTTGACTTCTAACAGCCCATTTTCAAATCTCGCTGCAGCCTTAACTTTTTTCTCCCAGTACCGAAATCAACACCGTGTGTTGTGTTGATTTAACACACAAAAAGTGGTAGTCACGCTGTGACACCACATTGTGTTGGATTAACAAAGCTATTTTTTGCAGTGTACCAATCATTTCTATTTCCTTAAATGCCAACATATAAATTAATTTGTGTATCGATCAATGATTCGTACATATTCTCTTTGTCTCCATTTGTCTTCAGACTTCGGAATAACAAAGAAATTGTTATCGCCACATTGTTGACTTGCTGCTTCACAAAACTGTGGGCTGTGCGTCCAGAAGTTCATCAGCTCTCTTCCTTGAACTTGTGCATTTACAATTGTACAGAACGGTTTCTGCTCATACTGTAAAATACTGCTGCACATGTTCAGCAACATGTTAAATTTTCCTGTAGTCTGTACCCTACTTACCTTTACTCTTTCGTACTTTGCGGTCTGCAAAGGTCTAGCAGCAATTCAACTCTGTAGTGAAGTGGCTTAGAAGATCAACATCAGCAACCATAGGCAGGCTCAGGAATATGCAATCTGCACATAAGTTGAAAGTGGTAATGGTAGCTCAATTAGTAGAGCTCCTGGCCGGCAACTGAGAAATGCCGTGTCCATTCCTTTCACTGCAGCTATCAGTTTTTATGTGCATTATTCAACAATTCAATTTGTCATTTAGTTTTATTATTTGATATCCATCATTCGACTATTCAACCATTATCGAGTAGTAAATCCGATTAACGGATATTCGAAGAAAATGGAACAGACATTTGGACCCTTATCCGGACAGACAAACAAACAATAAGCTACCCAGATAACGTGTAAATATACTCATAACAATTTTCTTATTTTTCAGGTTGTTTGATTTTTTTATTATCAGTTTCTTTGATGATCCAGTTATCGAATTTGCATTTGAATTTATTTAAGTTCTTTTTTCATCCTTGGCTTAGTCCGGGATGGGTTAGGTGGAGGATGGTTAATGTATAGGTCAAGGCCTTATTTAAAATGCCATCCCTATATTCGTCTTGTAAAGGAAGAGGATGGTCAGGATGGTCGGCCCATGTACCTACCTATTGACCAACCTTGCCACAGTACCGCCTACACCACGAGAATTGGATGATTAACCAGTTATCGTTTCGTGAAAATATTCGGATATCAGATTAATTGGATACGAGCAAACAAAATCATTAGACCCATACGAGCAACACCCGGGCGTATATTTATCTTAATAATTCATATAGCTGTTGTTTATTTTAACGTTACTCTGCACTGAACTGCGAAACACCAATAAATATATACCGAGCGGCCGAAGTTCAGTTGCTAGAGTGATGACTTCGCATTCAGGAGGTCCTGGGGTCGATACCAGCGGTCGACCACTAGAACTTAAGTTTCCAGGTTTTTTTCTGTCCTACCAGGAAATTCGGAATGGTGCCGTTAGCTATATAACCCTATCCCGTTCTGAGCCATACATGCCTAAAAGCCATAAATAAATTAACATTCAAAATAATAACTATAACTACACTAAGGACCGCACTCGTCATGCAGTGGAAACTCCAAAATGAAGTACTTTGTTCTCATCAGGCAAGGGGTTCTTCACAGTCAATTAATTAGATTCTGATGTGTATAAGCCATGCCCTTTATTTTCTTCCCCTTGGGTTTTAGGAAAGTGTTATTCTCGCGTCTAAGTCGCTTGACGTATTTGCTGTGTTGCTGAATTTACTTTTAACGAATCCGTTTAGTCCTGCCGATAGCTAATCATGTATATAGATGTATGTTAGTATCTTAGCAGAGCTGAAACTGGTAACCGGATCATTCGGGACCCGGTAACCCAGAAGGCAAAGCAGAGATTATTTTTTTCCCTTATTACATACTTTTGCTTTTGAACAGTATACCGCGAGTGTTACAACCCAGAGCACGAAAAATATGACCCAAACTTTCTAGCAGTAGGAATAGAATATGGAAAAATAGTCTTGTGTCCCCGAAAAGAACCAAAATATGGTCAGAGATGTGCAAATCGACCGACCCCCCTTCCTCGGAAAGGCTATTCTGATTGAATTTTGTGTCTGAAGCAAAGTATAAAAATATTAAAATCGTTTAAAACTCTCAAAAATTATGTTCCCGTACATAAGCTCTCTTTTCAAGAAATCGCATATTAGAATATTGATAGCTTCGAACCACATGAACAAGACCAGGTCACCGGGATAAGATTGGGCTACTGGATCAATTGGGGCCAGGTCACCGGGATAAGATTGGGCTACTGGATCAATTGGGTCAAGATTCGTACACGAGTCACCGCGTCACAATCAGCCTAGTTATTTGGGTCAAGATCGGGTCCCGAGTCAATCGCTCTAAGACCAGGCAATAGAGTCACCGAATCAATCAGACCACCGAATCAATCAGGTCATTCAGGTCAAGTTTTGGACATGGTCACCCAGTCTTTGGGTCAGGACAGGTCGGGTCACCACAAGTGACCCGGTTTCAGCTCTGTACCCTAGTAGCAGTCCTAATGCAATATTTTCATTCCTCTGTATACGAGGTTCTCCTAAATTTTTAATCCTAACTCTGAAGTACAATTAGGAGATTTTAACTATTTGTCCGAAGTCAACACCAGCTATTAGAAGTATTTGAAGAATTTAGCAAAAACTGGAAAAGTCCAAAATTCACTTTTTGTTATAATGGTACTTTGTTGTATTTTGCAACTAACACTACTTGGCGGTGTAACTTGTTTATTCGAAAAATATCAAGGTTGCAAGATACAAGCAGTCAAAACTATGGGCCAGACACAGGCAGTCGTATCTGTATACAAACATTGGCTAACACATCTAAACCTCCATCTAATATCAATATAAAAAATAGAGCCATAGCCATATAATCGCACTGAGGTTTATACAATTTTCTTAGTCATTACGTAAAGGCAAAGCTATCCCCTGTGCGATACGCACGAGCCGTGGAAGGTTCATGGGGGATGTGGAGGTAGCGTTCAACATATTCTCCACCTAGAGTACAGAGTGAGAGGGGGTGGTCAATCCCATGCTTGACGGCCTTTACCTTCCCAAGGTGCCCAGGACTACTACTCAATTTAAAAGGAGACTGAGTGCCAGGGATGAGAATACTGTGAGAAAAGTCTCCAGCGTCCTGGCCGGGATTCGAATCCGGGACAACCTATTCGTAGTCAGACCCGCTACCGCCTGAGCCACTGCGACTCATTACGTAGTAAAACATAGGTTATCTTCAACATAAATTGGAACAGTAACACATAAATGCATCTGAAGTATTCTGTTAACAAAATGAATAACAGAGAATTAAAAACTGTTTCTAAAAATTGAAAAAAAGATTCTTATCTGTACACGGAGAAACAATCTTTTTTAGAAAAGAAATATCGGCAGTCCCATTTAATTTTAAATTAGAACATGCCGGTTTGGAAATAAGATTGATCTTATTTCCAAACCGGCATGCTCTAATTTTTTAATTAAATTAGAATGCTGATATATCATTTCTAAGAAAATTGTTTCTCGGCGCAAAAATAAGAACTTGTTTCTCAATTTTTAAGAAATCATTTTTCTTACCTTGCAGCCAAACATTCTAGTTTCTACGTGTGAACACACATATGACCTACATGTGTAGTTGGTCTCTCTCTCTCTCTCTTTCTTTCTTTCTTTCTCTTCTTTGACTTTTAGAAAATAACCTTCCAAATAAGTTGTCATATATGTTACACTTAATTTCGTCTTTGTTTACTTTGTAATAACAACAGTGATTCTCACATACTGACACGCTCACACAAGCTGTGCTTGTGTGCGAATAAAGATATAGTCTTCAAAGGATGTTGCAGAAGAATTTTGTTCCACGTTCTCAAATATTTATTCATACGGACATGAACATTGAAAATCAAGATTAAAATTTTCTTTTTTCTTTTAATATTATTTAATCTTTTTTCTTCCCGGCTGTAAATGTCGTGCATGTAAGCTGTCTCATACTGAGCTAACTAATGTGACGCAGGTGTTTAACATTTTACCTTTTACTTCCCGTTGAGTGCTTCATACTGGACACACTGTCAGATCCGAAAAATGAAGCATCGTGGGAATAGTACACATATCCACACATATCATTTTAAAATCTCTTGCTTTCTCCTTCTTGCAACAGCTGTTTCATTGTAAATGAGTTCCATTGAAGACCCTTATGTTGTTTTGTATGAAAGCACTCGGTACATCTTGTTCTGCACGTTCAATGGTTAAGGAAACAAAGGTAAGTGCTCGCCAGCATGAAATCTATTGTCAAAGATTTTTAGTCATACTTCCATTACAAGAATGTTGCAGCTAAAAAACGAAATGTCACAAAACTGATGCAATTATTTTAAATGTCCTCGTTGCATGTTAATTATGAGAGATATAGATATATTGACCAAGCAAATTGATCTAAAAAGAGGGTTCAGAATTCTAAATCTGTACCGGATTCATTCTTTACTATCGGCAATTCTAAAAAAAATAATAAAGATGAAGAAAGAACATTTACACGGAGAACTGTAGGTTGAATTCTGGCTTTCAAATTTCTCGATCACAAGGCTTAGTCAAGGTTGCCTAAAAGTCTTAAAATAAAATTCAAATTCAAATTCTGACAGGTTTTTCCAGAGTTTTCCTCAGTCACACCAAGAAAATGCATCCAGACATCCAATTCCCTCCTCTATGCCGGCCTGGGACCATAAATTAAATTGATATTCAAATAATGCTTAGTAAAATTTTCGATAAGTTAGGGGCACAATACAGATATTTTTGGATTCTAAATCCGGTAACTACCATTTTGAGCGAATTCTGTACATTTTTCTTTACATGTATGTTACTAGTTAAATGTTAGAAAGGTACTATAAAATAAGGCTAGTGCCGCCATGTTCTTTAGACATAATCAATATGAAGGAAAATCAATTTAAAAAAGTTTTGTGCAGTGACTTACGAAAGTAATGTTATATTGTGTAGCAAGTGAAAAAAAAAACACTATGTCGTGTTCTTAAATATATAAATGTTTCACACTCCTCCTTCCATGGACACAGTTGTTCTGGAGTAAATACTTCTTCACTCCTCCATCTATCTACTCCATGAAATACTAATTATGCATATTACGAAATTATTGGAATTTCTTGAAATTTTCTTGTATGTAAATTATTTATATTTATTAATATAAGAAAACTCGTCCAGGTACTTAGTATTAAGAATATTGTATTATGTGTAATGAATATCAAATAATTGTGTATGTAATATTTGTAACTGTATGTATGTAAGTTCTCTTTTGTATATTTCAGCATTTCGAGGGAGTCGAGCTGGGAATTGTTTTTGTATATTTTTCTCACACATATTTTTTCTTACATTTTTTATTTTAGAGAAAGCAACCAAGTGAATAGATTCAGTCGCTACTATTTTTTTCTGGCGGCCCCTTCCTTTTGTCCAAGCTCGTTTTTTTCTGTACGTTGGAAGGACTTTCCGTTTCTCCCCTCCTTCTCCTCTCTTGGTCAGTTCAGAATCGACCACGCATGGCTTTGTTTGAGAGCTTGGAATGGGAGAATTCGAATTTCGTATATATACCTTAAAGGGGTACCCCAACCCATCGATAAGTCAGTTGTGAACTTGGCGCAGAGCAGAATCCTTCAGTCTCGCGACTATGAGAGGGAGGCAGCCATGGACGGCTTATGTACAAGTCCGGAGCGAGAGATGACATCAGTGCAGCTTGCAGACTGGGGAGCAATATAAGTGTATTGAGATGTATATGTAAAAAAAAATTGAAGGGCTCGCAAGCTCATCCGAAAATAAGCACGTGGATCAACTAATTTCAATAACTATTGATTTTGTATTTGGTTTTTCCATATTTCGGGAAATTAAGTTTCATACTACGAAAGGGTTTCGTAAATTGCGTTTGAAGTAATTGTGCTTCCAAATCGTCGTCAAATTTTGATAATATTGGGGTGGACGATTATCTGGTCAAATTCAGAGTAGGGGTATTGAGGAATCCCCCGAGTCCCCAGTGCTATTGTTTTGACTCGTCTAATAACACCAAATCCCGCTGATCTTTCCGTTTTGTGATATTGTACTGTTTGTCCAAGATCAAGGGTATTATTATTAAAAGTATTACTCTCTGAGACCCAGATGAATTTTCCAGCAAGGAGAGGAGAAAAACGATAGGGTATTAGAGTACCAAATTAATTCTTTGCATCTGAAAGTTTTGATAATGATTTTAAATATTAAATGATTGTTGCAATTTTAATTTTATTTCTGTGGTCAGAAAGGAAACTAGCTAGCATTGAGCCTGCTTTTGTGGTTAATAAGTTTATGTATTTGCTATGAATCGGATTGCACCTCTTCAGCTCTGCTCGTGCTACACAGTAGGCTTTGGTGGTGGTACCGAGGCAATTTTTCTAGTACAAGCCGACTAAATAAGTACAAGATTCATAACATTGTCATCGAACTAACGTTCAGGTTAGGCGACTGAGACCTGCCCGGTCATGGTTTCTTTTTTCTCTTAAAGTTTCCATAGGGGTTTCCATGGATCCTGCTCGGTCCCAGGATGGACCGAATTCAATCATAGGACTGCTCGTCCTATAAGGTGGGAGACACGATTAGTAATATATATTGGGGGAGGATTTTCTTGCTTATGAATGTTCCAAGATTTCTCCATTAGAGCAACAATTTCGAACTGTTAGAGACAGATCAAAAAGTAGTAACGAATAAATGTCATTTTTCACTTGAATAATTGGATTTGATTTACTCTATAAAAGCCAGTTTCAAAGACCTCTACTTTAGTTATGCAAAGTGTGATATTTCCTTGTATTATATTGCAGCAAACTTACTCTCTAAAATCCCGATAAAGGACACTTTTCATTCGAACCTTTTAGTGAGATAATCATCTGGACGTTAGGTATTTTATGTTGCGGTGTGGGATATTGCCTACGTCACAGGGATAAGAATTATATATTTCCATCTAGTATATGACTGACTGGTGCTCGAGATTGATTTAATGTCGATAGGAAGCTTTTAAGTTCAGTAGAAATCGTATTCGTTAATAAATTGCGTTGTCTTCGTGTCAGTCTGGAGACCTGCCTAGACTTAGGATAAGTGCTTGTCACATCACTCTTTGTTATTGCTTGGCACATCACTCTGAGTTATCTTATTCAGCACTGGTAGGAGTTTTTCCTTAGGTTTGAAAGAGCCAATATAAAGCCCTCAGCCGAATGCACAACATAAAGTTTGTTCTCCCGAACTGGAACTCTTCCAACCAGCATAATTTGGGATTAGATAACGGGATTATTTTTAGAATTTTTTTCAGAGATAATACATTTTGCTGCATTTTCAGATTACATGAAACTCAGGTCTCAAAGAGAAATAAACGCCATGACTAACGTTAATCAGCGTGTACTTATTTGTCAGGCGCCAGGCCTTGACGAGAATTGGGAATTTTCAAATGAAACTTTGCTCGAAAAAATCAGACTTTTACAAGTTGCTGCAAATTCTGAGCAAGTTTCATCGCAAGAACAAGATACAGAAAATACCGCTCAAGGTAGAGCTCAAGGAGTCGCGCTAATAATTCAGAAAAGGAGGATGATTCACTTACAAAATTCTTAGCAGAATTCAAAAGTGAATTACTATTCTTTTATGGAGATCCCGAGGATTCAAAAGAAAAGGATATCTAGATTGCCTCTCACTCACGAACCTACTCTCGTATGGGTTAGCAAAAGCCCTAAATACAAGGGAACTTCCCATTAAAAAGGCAAGGTTGACTTTATTCTTGCAAAGGGAGAAACTGCCGCTGTAGGATCAGTGGATCTTAATATTTACATTAGAGGAAGGAAAGTACAGACTCACTTTTTGTTGCTTGAAGGCTTACACCATGATATTGTTTTTGGTAGCCCGTTTTTAAAAGAAGCTGACTTATCCATTCATATAGTAGAAAACGCTTTGTTTTCTAATTCAGAAGACACAAAGTACACTTTTGACAAGCCTGATCAAAGTAAACTGTCAGTTTGTTAAGAATGTGCACTCTCCTCTGCCAGTAAAATTGATGCCAGAAATCGTAGAGACGAGGTGTATAAAATGTTCGAAGAGTACAGCAACAATAATAATAAAGAAAACACAGGTAGTGAGTCTGCTAAATGCGTGAAACAGCAATCTAAAAATTTCAGGGGACGTACAAATTTTAGAAAAAGCTAGAAACAGAAACATTGTATGTATCAGAGCCAAAAAATGGTTACCCTCTAGGGGGTATTAGCTCAGAGGGCCTGGGCGAGCTCTGAACCCAGACCCCTCTTAAAAGATGCATT
The DNA here is from genome assembly GCA_022664845.1 of Lepisma saccharinum. NCBI lineage: Eukaryota > Metazoa > Arthropoda > Insecta > Zygentoma > Lepismatidae > Lepisma > Lepisma saccharinum. The sequence continues at coordinate 4,239 of JAGDQP010043985.1, read as the reverse complement.
TTTTTCGGAATTAATTTAATAATGATGCTGGATTCTGGACCCGGTTGTAACGTTGTAGAAAAAGATTTAGCTTCTTTATGGATAGAAAACGGAGCAGTTATGAGGAAATGCTCTATGCGTATTAGCACGGCTTGCAGTGTTGCCATACCTGTAGGTGAAATTATCGCTTCTGTCAAATATATGGATTATTCTGTTAAACAGCGATTTGCTGTTGCAGATAATTCATTGAGGAAACTTCTAGCAGGTAGACCGTTTCTTGCCGCTACAGGCATAATATTGAATATTAGACAAGGAACGTGGTTCCATGATTTCGATGAATCAATGAAGTTTGAATTTGAAAGAAATTTTGAGTTGTATAATATTGAACCATCTGTTAATTCAGTTGATTATAAAGATAGTCTTCTTCCAATTGAATCGGGTTCGTGAAAATCAATTAGGAATATTTTTGAGTAACAATTGCGCAAGTCTGTTTTGATGAAGAATGGAAAGACAAGTTTAGACGTTTTTTAACAATACGAAGATGTATTTTCTAACGATCTTAAAATAACTAATTTGATAGAGCACAGAAATGAGGTTACTAGTACTAGGCCTTATTCGACCCTCTTAGGCCTCTTACAGAGGAAAAAAGAAAATCATGAGAAAAATTCTTTCGGATATGGAACGTAAGGGAGTTATTAGCAAAAGTCTATTTCCGTATGTGTGCGCGCCCTTTCTGCACACGTAAAAAGACTCCTCACACAAAATTATATCTGACTTACGTATTTTAAATGAACGTACCATACCGGAATTATTTCGTCTCCCAGACATTACTGATGTCTGATCTTTTATGGGCAGTAAGAAGCTGTATGTGTGCGATGCGTATTTCTCCATCCCATTAGAAAAAGAATCTAGGAAGTACACTATTTTCATTACGCCTTTCGTCAAGTTCGAGTTCAACGTCGCACCTTATGGGTATTCAACGACTCCGTTTACGGTTCCGAAATTTATGGAGTTAGTATTAGGAGAAACTTATTTTAAAACATTCATTTTTGATAACATTCTCTACGCAACAAATACAACTTAAGAACATTATGAAAAAATGAAGTACGTTCTGCAGAAGTTTAGAGAAGCAAATTTGTCAATGAAGCCTCAAACATTAAATATAGGAGTTGAAATTTTAGAGTTTCTTGGCTTTCAGATTCAGAAAGGTTCATATTCTTGGACTGAAGAGAAGAAGAGAATAGCAGTCAAGTTGCAAAGACCGAGAAACATGAAAGATCTTATGGGACTGATCGGCTTTTATAATTACCAGGTGCGTAAATATGAAACCGGAATTTATGCACAGAAAAGA
>JAGDQP010043984.1:0-16049 GCA_022664845.1 Lepisma saccharinum | reverse complement strand
TCCCTTAAGTCTCAGCAAGAGGAATTAAGGGGTCTCCTCCCAGTTAGCGGCAGAAGCCTTTTGGGGCGACAGTCCCGGTTTCCCGGTCTTGTCCCGGTATCCCGGCCATATATATATATTCAACTGAGATAGAAAAAAAGAGATTTTTAAGTATCATATGGAGAATATCTTAGATAAATTAAGATTTTTTTTGCACACAAATATTTGTGTGTGTGTGCGTGTTTGTAATAAAAATTGATACTAGTATGTTTTCTTCCGAGCGGCTGTACCTTACCTCGCAGAACAGTCGTTTCGTATTCGGGATGTCCTCCGTTTGTTACCACTGGCTGACTGTGCTGAATTGAGAAACTATATTGCAAAATATTCCTGCCGTACTCTGCTAATGGGGTCACTGAGACACAGTTTCACTAGTTGAACAAGTTTTTCGGAATTCCAAATTGCCAAGATATGGTGAAGTAGAATCATGAGCAATCTTGAAATCAATGAATTGCTTATGAACACTTCCGTTGTATTCCCACTTCTTGTCTAAGATATGTCTCAAGGCGAAAATTTGGTAATTCGTGGATCTATTTTTTCTAAATTCACATTGGTTTTCTCCAATTATTTCTGATACGTAATCGATCAGAAAAATTAGCAGGATATTAGTCAGTACTTTGTAACATGTTGAGAGTAATGAGATTCCGCGGTAACTCTTACAGTCCGATTTGTCACCTCTTTTGTTAACCGGCACAATTATTTAGCGTTTCCATTCCTTTGGAAAGGCTCTCCATTATTCATATATCACTTATGAATGTATGTAGTTCCTTGATTAGTGCCGTTCCTCCTGCCTTAATTAATTCGCCTGGAAAATTGTCTATTGCTGGCGACTTGGAATGTTTAAATTCCTTTACTGATATCTCTACCACGATCTCTCTAGGTTTGGATATCCATGGTTTCGTGGTGTATATTTTAAATCCCTCCTTTCTCACCGTGGTATACATTAAGAAGTTTGTCGAAATATTTTTCCACACATAAATAATTTTAGTGAGATCTGCAATTTCAAATCTAATCATCCTTAATCTAAGCTAATAACATTTCCTTAAAGAATTTGCCTCTTTGTATAGAACTCGTATCTTATTTGTCTTTCCGTTTTCCTCAATGACCTAAATTTTCTGTGTCGGATATTCTTGTTTTTTGTTTCTAAATCCCTGTGTTGCGATGGGTTTCGTGTTAATGTAGTGGTTGGTATTTGCTTCATTTTTATTAGTTAGCCATCGTTGTCTTGCTTGTTCTCGAAGCTCGTAAAGTTTAAGCCATTCTTGTTCGAACCGGCTTATTTTTATGTTGTTTCTTCTCGCCTAAACGTTCCTTCACTGCACTTTTCACTGTATCACGAATTGCCTTACACACTTTACTTACATCAAATTCACTATTGTCATCGTTATTACCAACTGAGTTGGCTAATATTTTGAGCCTATTTGAGATTTCCATTTGGCTCTTGTGCTCGAATTATCTAATCGCTTAACTTCGAACTTAGGTTCAATATCTGGTATAACTTTGTCCTGGGGGGTTTAAACTTGTGTAGAACTTCACAGAAAAGGACCAACGAGAAAACAAAAACTTTGGCACAATAGCATTAAATACTGATTTCCTGAAGATATTGACAAAGCAGAAAGGAAAACAAGACTTAAACAACCGGGAGTTCGCACTCCAAGCAAATTTCTGGAGAAATTGAACAAGTCTTGGTATTTGCACGAAAAGCACTATCACGGTATTTGCCTGGAAAAGAAACCTGTATCAATTTCATTGAGAACGTGCACCCGCTTTTATCTAACCCATACGTCTTCCGACTGCAAAGCCAGAGCTCTATCTCCTGTCCTATGTCCGTTCTATATTTTATCTAGTGTATATGTTAGAAATTGGTTAGAAATAGTTATGGAATTGTTGCAGTAGTCAAAATCTTGGGAAAACTCTCATCTGACCGAAATTGCCAATACGTTTAATCAAGATTTTCTATAGTTACAGCGTGCATACGGTAAGATATCTCCAAGTTTGTTCCTCTAGCACCCGTTCATCTACTCTATGCCGATCTTAACTTTAGATGTCTAAATGTCATAAATCTACTCAAAATGGTATCGGTAACAATAATATATTAGACTATGCAGCTATGGACGTAGCGTCATTATTCTTCAAGTTAACTCTAATTGCATAACGGGCATTCGAACTGATGAAATCAAAATAATTTTGAGGTTCTACGTGGTGGCTAAATTGGTCCGAAAACATCTAAAAATATTTGGCTGAAAGGGAACATCACAGTTTTGGAGGCATTTATATGTTCCGAATAATTTTCTGAATGAGGTTTTATTGCCTTATATTCTGAACTCTCTCTAAAATATTTAAACACTATGTTCTTCATGTTCAGACAAAACTACTAAGAAGTAAAATGTGAACCATGGGATGAGCCAAAATGTGATCCGTGCACTTGGTTTACAAATTTATAATTGCGGGAGAATGGGATACGAAGCAAGTATTTTGTAATACTCTGTAATCTATAAATTCGATAAAAATGTTAATTCTTTTTCTGATACATTGGGTGGGGACTCGTTTGAATTGTGGTTCTTTTGTTGCAATATTTCGCAATGCTATGTATTTCGCTTCTTCATTGCCAAAATTGCAACAAATGGATTTGAATTGTAACCAGTGTAATAGGATGTTTTCTGATCTGAGGGGAGGGGGAGAGGATTTTTGCTAAGAATATCAGATAAACAATTTTGGTCTGTAGGTACATGAGCCATGACAAATTCATACCTTTCAAAAATATAGCTTATCTGACCAATTTTCAGATTACATCTTTGCTTCTTTTAAAATGACAAAGAGCTTCCTTATCCCCGTACATGTATGGGAGGTTTTGGTTACATAGTAGATTCTTGACATTTCCAAAGCAAAAATGTGGTAGCGAGTTTCGGTATTAGGTAATGCTGTGGAGTAATATACGACTGGGTGCAAATGTGTAGCGGGGTCTTCCTGTAGAAAACTTCCTCCGTAGCGTCGTGTTGAAATGTCTGTCCAAACATGTGATGTTTTGTTTAGAGACGAATATTGTAAAACGGGTGCTGTTATTATTTTTTGTATTGCGTTAAAAGATATCTGGGCCTCGTCCGTCCATCTGAAAGCTTCAAATTTACTCAATAACTTATTGATGGTTTTCGCAAGGATTCTGAAATCGAGCAATTTCTTGCAAAAAAAAAGTTTCCGATTGCAAGAAATTGTTTAACTAGGCGTTTGTTTTTATTTTTTAAAAAAAATGACTATGGCTGATATCAATTCTGGCAAGATGTCTGCAGTATGTCCAGAAACGATGGATCCAAGAACTTCTAATTTAAAACAAAATCAGATTTATGTTTTGAGTCAAATGTTTACTACACATAGAAGTTCGAAAAGTTAAGGTATAGCAACACTTTTCTGAGCGTATGTTCTCGTGTGAATTGTCAAACTAATGATTTCGCTGTACATATATGTTGAGGCTATTTCATCTGTAATGAGTTTATCAGGGAGCTGAGCAAGGCTGGACTAGATTAGAGTCCCTTGAGAGACGAAACACACTGATAGGTTCAGAGAGATCCATCAGGAAAGACGTGTTGCCTTGCAATTTTGCACAGGTTTAGTTTGATAAAACTTGAAGATATGTCAAATTAGTTTAGAAAAATATTTGCTGACGTACTACAAATAATAAAGCCTATACACGAGTAACCGTAATACCCTGTACTTATTTTTCAATTTAAAATACGAGGATAAAAAAACGAACGTAGAAATTTTATGAAGCAAGGGATTAAAATGTCCCTAACAACGTGGGTAAAACGTAAAATATGTACTGTAAAATATGTTGCTTAAAACGACATACTTCATGACGACCTATTCTGTGATTCTATCAGGTATTAATACTGAAGTCTGTCATGTTGAACTAATTAGTATAAATTCCCAACTTTTCAGAGGTCAACTTAAATAGATAAAGGTGAACATTATAATGGTTTAGTTTGGTTCGTTACGTGAGTACCTGCAACCTGAGATATGTTTTTTTTTGCATCCGAACATGCTCTACTTTGATTCCAAAAAGATCGATAAATTATTAATTGTTTACTTTTTAAATTATTAACGTCCCTTTGACTATCTTTGTAAAAATTCACTACGTTTTTAATGTTGCGAGAATTCTGTAAAATTAGGCCTGCCTCTATTCTGTTGAATACACTCTTACTAACAGGTTTTCCTGATTGAAACTTTGAATTCCAAAAAGTATCAGAACCATAACGATTTTGAGTAAGTGTTTTTATGTTGAGATTTGTTAATTTCATATGTAAGAGCCAATTCATCTACTTTTAGAATATATTGCAAAATATCAATCATTTGCTAAAACTTAACAGTTATTAATTCCCTCTGCACGTGTATTGGGAACATTTTCAAAATAGTTTTAATAATCTCTGTCTCAGACATATACTTATCTGTTATTTTAAGTTTTGCCATAGTGTGCAAAGTTTGCTTTTCAAGATTTTTATGTATACCCCAAACCAATTTTGTAATTTTTATACTGGATTCTTTAAACATATTTTTAGAACTACCTTAATACTGTAAAAATAGTATAGACAAATGTTGATGTCCTCTTATTTTGTCTCTATTGAAACAAAACCAACCTCTTGCCGAATTTACCTCATTTGTGATTGAATGAATCCTTTGTTTTTTTTCTTTGAATGAATCCTTCTGGAGTTCCGGTCCACAAGAAAATGTATTTCAAATCACGAGGTTTAGGTCTCTTTAAGTCAGTTCCTACTTGGTATCTTAATTAACTATCTAACTGATGTGGTAAATCAAATATCTAACCTTCAGAATCGATTAGTGACTTTTCTGAATACCCGTGTTTCACTCTTAGGATATCCACTACCTCACTACTATTATTATTCTAATAGTTGTTATTGTGAATAGAACTGCCACTCTCTTGTTGCTGTCTTCCTATTACTAAATTAGCAGAACGGTTATCCCAACAATACATTTTGAACACAATACATTTACATTCTAAATTACGAAAGTGTATGTCAGAATTGGCTATAAGCTCATTGATCTCTCTTATGTTTGCTTCAGAATCCTTCTGTATTCTAAACTATAACCATCTAAATATTTTAATTTCGACTTTATAATTAGTATTAACTTTTCCATTTTCTTCATTTTACCAAATTCTCCCCCATTACAATTTAAAAAAAAACATTTAACTTAGTATTCATACTTTGATAAAATTGATGATTGCCTCTTTTGATATTCTTACTCATATCCTGTCAAATTCTACGCACTTCTGCTAGTACTTCCTCTTTTAAATCACGTATGGCACTTAATATATGCACATTATCTTTAGAAAAACTAGCTGTAGTGCACTCTTGACGTCCCATCATTCTATCGTTTTGATAAACGTTAGTAACCGTGTGCCATTGACAGATGTGTGTTTTCATTTTCCACTTGTTCTTGACTTATAACATCTTGTACGTAAGCGCCAGGTTTATTAAGATTTTGTTATACCTTCCAATAAAAATCTGCTAAGGATGTTAATTACCTTAGATTATCACTGTTCTTTAATTCATCTTTATTACTTTCTTGATTTTGTGGCTTGTTTGCTCATTTGTGTACTATCGGACAATCAATCATCAGTCAATTTCAGAAAAACTTTCATGATGAATACTTACTATAGGGCTTAATTGACCTGACCATCATAATCAGGAACACGTAACCTGTGTGGTTTTGCACTACGATTAGACATGTAAAGTCTTACCAACATAAGTTTTATTTTGACCCTGACTGTACACGTTCTCTCCGATTAGATGTGGAACTCATCTTTGAAGTTTTAACATAACCTCTTGATGCAGTATCATTTCAAGATATTTATTAGTTTTCTCTACAATGGGCAACGTATTCTCAAGTTACATATAATTTTGATTAATCGAATCTAACTTACGTGAGTCATGTGATAATATACTTTGCATCTTAGTTTGTTCCTTTAATTCACGAAATTGTATTCCTAAAAGTCCTCAAAATCCCCCTGGCCTCAATTTGTTCATTTAAATAGCTTGTATCGCAATTTTCTGTATTACTAGATTCGAACCAGCCACACTGTATTGCCGTTTGTAAAGGTGTATCTTAGTTCGTTACTTGAGTATCTCTAGCCTAAAATATAGGTGTTTTTGCATCCGAACTTGTTCTACTTTGATTCCGGAACGATCGGTTCCTAGTTTCTTTAATATTTCTAAGTTTAGGCATACTTTAAAAATATTGAAGTTCTCTTCTCTATAAACAAACAGTTTGAATAGCTCAGACATATGCATTTCCACAAAATAACTCACTTCGTGCATAATATAAAAGTATATTTTAAATGATGTTATCCTAATTATCATTAAATGAAAATCAACAATTTCAAATGACATAAAAGCAAATTAATTATAGTTTCTTTAACTTACATTTGACAATGTCAACAAGCTCTTTCTATTGTTTAAGTCATCAACAATCTTAATTAAGCATTTGTTCGTTTGCTTATTTACTAAATTAGATATTTAAACTGCAATAATTTTGTTTTCATTTCCTTATTACATGTAAAAATTTAAGGTTTATCCTTATATGAGAAAAAACTGACTTTAAAGAGATTTAAATTTAAAGGAACACAGTCCTAAAAGCAACTCTTGCTTTTTCTCATTTTTATTTTTCATTCCTCTTCTTTTCTTGTCGTATTCCCTTTCACCATAACTTAGTTCAATATATCTGAATATATAAATCATTTCATTTCAAACAAAAGGTTCATAACAGCATTATTAATATAACGATTTAACACCAATTTACACCGAAGATGAAATAAACTATGTTCCTGATAAAGCTGTTATATCACAGGATATTACATGGGATATTACGTACTGCCAGAACATAACTGTAATTTCTAGATAGACTAGTCTGATACCATTGATAGTTCATTTTATTTACACTTTGAAGTAGCTAAGAATAAGCGAAGAATCGAGAGGGACTGAGTACGCAGCACTCTTTGAACTAGCACTGTGGTTACCACTTAAGAATTGTTTAAAGATATAAATGGGAATTTATATACGTGCCACGTAAATACGTTATAGTTAGCACACAATTGAAGATGTCGGGATTATCAGAAGAATATCGTCTGAATAATATAAGTTCAGGTACTTCTATAGACATGAAACACTGCAAATTCAAATAACATAATCTAGATGCTTTACGAAAATCCCTAATACCTATAACAGAAATTACCACAATTAACCATATTGACAAGAGGTCAGAGCTCACAAATTCCAAGTTAGAGAGACGATTTTTATATGTTATTAACAGTTGAGCACAGTAGGCACTGCTAATAAATGTACAACGGAGAAGTATTCATTCTTGTCGCTCACCAATGCGAAAAATTCTTCTAGATGCTTTATTGCAAATGATCAACTTGACTGTCTTTCGAATATATCACAAAAGGTTTAAGTTCACAAAAGGTTTAAGATATCACAAAAAAAGTTTAAGTTCACAAAAGGTTTAAGTCCAAATGAGAAGGATGAAAGAATCTTTTAACAGCTTTTGACTTACAACATTTTAGTAACTACTGTAATCATACGTAATTTAAGCCGAAGACTGAGGTCCAGATGTAATGAAGGATTTGCTTTATTATATCGGTTTTCTGTGAACTCGCGTGCTTTTCTCAACTTCTACATATGGCGTTCTAGAGTTGCAACATGAAAATAAGGAAGGATATTTGTATCAGAAAAGGAAGGAGAATAATGGGTCATAGCCTTGGTTCTTGATACGTAAACATATTTGATCACGGTATTTATTACTTGTTATCGACATAAATGACAATATAATCACGTCTCTAAAATACTTCTCTTTGAAACTTTGTATTAATATTTTTTTTATTTAATGTCTTTCTGTTATATTGGGCCTTCTGCTTGAATTCTATGGTGCGAAGTGACAAACAAGTCTTTATTAATTCTCCAATAGGTAATCCTTACAAATCTTAAAACTAACAGGTGCAACCATATCCTGTGTTCACATCAAGAATTCTTTGCTTCTTGAAAATATTAAAATAACCTTGTTAATTTCTCGTACAGATGAGTGTTATAAGATTATTTACACGATGAGCTTCTTCTGTTATATCCCAGAAACACTTCATACATAATACTTTCAAAGTACATAAATTCTTATTTACTATGTTCCAATAAATAATTATACCTATATTTTATAAAATCGTTAGGGTATTCCGATAATAACCTCAAATTAAAGTAGGTCCAACGTCAATTTATTATTTTTCTGTCAATTAGACAAACTAATAAATTTTACTTGAATCGTAATGTTGCTGAAAATACAATACTGAATATTTATATACCCTACAAAACAAAAAAAATATAATAAATAAGTAAAATGTTATACCATTACAAAATTTTGGTTTTCAAATCAGTCCACTTGTACGAATTTGTATATTTATTTGCGTTGAAAATCGTGTTGGAAATCCATTAAAGTTTATCAATGATGAATGAAAATTGTATATAACTTAAAAAACATAAAAATATTTTAAAGTACACTGGTCATTTGAATCAAAAGCAAATTCGCACTGATTTTGGTCCCAAAAATGCAATATGTACAGAATAGTTTGTACACACTATTACATTTTGGTGTTAATTCATTTCCAATTAACCATCATGTAACGTGGATAGTCGTTTCACGTCGTCACAGCAATATATTTTTCTTTTCTGCACTGCATTTTTGAAACATAGGTCCACCACTATGTTGGAATAATATTAGTTTGTGAGACCACTAACATTTACAGAAGGGACATCCACTGGCGGAAAGAATGGGAGTAACACTTAAAAGATAGAGAGACTTCTACTGCTAAGAAGAACTGTTTATAACTAAAGTACAGTATGAACTACATTGTCTTCTTCCTATCTTCAGGGAATATGGGGATTGATGTAGACTGCTGTGTTTGAAGTTGTGTAATGTTGCTTTCCCTGGCTGGATGAAGAGGTGCTGCATCTGTGTTACTACACCATAATAGTTATAATCCCGTAACTTGGAACTGGATTCCACTGTCGAAGTAGAATGGCAGTTGCCTATGGTTGGAGGCTACATGAACAAAGCTATCCTAATTAACTCTCGAGACAAATGATGGTATTACTGATCACTATTACTGATTGACTTATATTATTTATTACTACCTCATTGGGACAACGCCAATTCGATGTCAATGCATTGGTTATGATCATATTAGTTAGTACCAGTGTCTGGGGGTTATTTTATAACTAAGCTATAAATGCATGAACATAAATGAAGTGCAATAATGCAAAATGCATATAATGTAAGGGAAATTAAAAATAAATGAAGTAATATATACAACTAATCCTAGTATTATAGTTGAGAACTCTTTAAATGGTTACTCAATATAATTATGCTCTAATATTTTGAACTATCGACTCTGAAATAAAATAGTTATGATCAAAATATGGTAGAATAAAATATAACACGAATATAATGTCAAAGGAAATCTCTTCTATATGGTCAATTAACGAAATTTTAAAATAATTATGAGCTTGGGTTATTATTATTACATACAGTTATAGGTGCCTTTATTCGCTTTTATGCTCATTTATGAACCTGGATTTGCTCTCTAATAGTAAATGATACTTAGCATGTAGGCTCTATCTCAGTGGTAGTTACTTAACGAATGTAACTGTTCGTTGATGTTTGTAGCAAAAATATTCTAAAGAATAACATTCAGGGTAAATTAGTTCCCTGTGTCATCGTTCCTAAGTCAAAAGATCGATAGATTTGTATAAATTATAACTATGAATGATCGGAATTTCGAATTGCCAACAGCTATTGTTGATTCTAAGGAATTAAACTGTAATAAATTAGTCGTGTTTAAAAGTAAATCAACGCGGTATCTTTTGTAAAAATCGTTGTCTTCAGAATAGGGTGAATTTGAATAAATGATTGCGCTTAGAAGATTTCTAATATACGAAATGCCATTTTATTGTTAAGATTGCCCGATATTAAAAGCATTAACTCCTCATATTTCTGATGTCTTCTGCAGGAAGGTAAGTAACGATGCGTTATGTTTCGAATATTCATTAATGCTTGTTTCACTCTACCAAAATATTTTCCTCCTACCACTCCTTCCAGACTATTTCATCTCATGTTATCTGAATTCAAAATGTTTTAAATTCGTTGAATTTCGGAAAGTAAAAGTTCTTGTTTTCTCTGTAAGTGTATAATCAACGTTTCTACGTGCCAATTATTATACAAGGTAAAAACGATAATCCCCGCATAGCTAGCCTCCAAAGAGAAGCAACACTATAACACTTTTAGATATGTGAGGGCTACAAATAAATTTGTCTCCATTAGTTTTGAGTGAACAAGGATACAGATATTCAATATCAAGTTTAAATTTTGCATCTTCCACTGAAAAAGTTGTAAAATGTGTTTAAACGCACTACAATTTGTGTCAGGTGTTTCGGGTTAGAAATATCCAGGTAAAGTAAAAATGGAATATATATTTTCTGATGTTTTAAAACTGCAATGGTATGATCAAATTAAACTTAACCAGCTAATTGAACTACGATATATTCTCCTAGGTTGATGTCGGCCAATTGTATGCACCTTACTTGGGAGGAGAAAATTTGCAATGGTCAATTGTCAAGGCAATTGTGTGAGGTATATGTTGTTTGAAGGTTAACACAATAATGCTAAACACTAAATATGTAGGTCATGCCATCTCAACATACTCCTCGTTCAAACAATGTATGGTAAAGTTACTTAGTTGGTGAGTAGGGCCATGTTTCATTTATACCTGATCTAAAAACAATAACCTAAAATGCAATTAATCATAATTAATTGTTAATTAATGGTGTCATTAAGTGTGTGTGTGATCTCTTGTACTATTGGGTTGTCGGATATTTTGAATTTCTATATCTACCGCAATGGATTGTCACTCTGATGGTATTTTGAATCAATTTTACACGTAACATATAACTGCTGTTATAATCAAAATGATTTTCGATCTAAATATAATTATCATTATAGGAAAAAAATCGTTAATCCTGCCTAAGGGGAGTTTTATTTATTGTACCTAAAAGGAGAAAAATGAGATGTTTGTACATAAGATTCACCAAAGAAATTATATGCATTCGGTTAAACAAACCTGTATAATGTATTGCAAAGGTGAAACAATCGACTGTTATTCACTTAGCGTGTAAACTATTATTGAAGTTGAGAGTATAGAAATATGAACTGGTATGCCTTTGAAAGATTGAAGAGGGACAGTTTGCACAGATTTGTATATTGCTAGTCAGAATCCTGTAGAAGGAAAATGGAAACAGCGAGAAGCGCATGTTATGTGTTGCCACTAGACTTTAAAAGTTCTACAAAAGACGAGAGAATAGACACAAGGAAGATAAAGCATTCCGTGTAGTCACGGCTGGGACACTGTTCTAAGCGCAAATGTATGTCAGGAGGTGTGGCCTAATTACTATAACTCTACTACGCGTCGTGTATCGGTCTGGAAGTGTCGAATATGAATGGAAAAAGATAATTGCTGTGGAGATATAAGGGCAGGTCGGGGATATAGCCTCAATATCTCAAACCTTGTGACTTTTGCTCGCATTCATCGAGAAGCCTTCTCTGGTTGATGGAATACTTCTTCAAGAACTAAGATTGTATTATCAATAGTTCATAACCTCACCCCTCTTATTTTGTAGAATGAACGAAACAAATTGTTGATTAAGGCGTAAGCCTGAGATATAAGTATAGCATCAGCATTTGCTTTCTTCACAGCGTTAACGAAATAAATACTATGTTATTTCCTATTCCTGAAACTAATAACTTTGAAACGAATTAAACAGGTTGTAGTTCCGTGCTTCTAGTTATGTGTCATATGCGTAAGATTTCGACTGATCGTGAAATTCGTGTTCGGGACTTACTTTTAGACTATTATTTCCTAAATTTCATGACACTGTTTTAATGATTTTACGGAGGCTGTTTCTTCTTAACAATAAATTACCACCGGTTTGATCTATTACGTAGTTTCTAAGAAAATTGGTTTCATGTATTGGATGATACGATTTTTTTGAATATTTTCTGATATACTGATGAAAATTACAGTGTGGTTTGGATCGTATGAGATATATACGCGATAAAGGATTTCTTGTACATTTACTGTGTTAACCGGTGTTTGCAGAATTCTATTACGTGTAACATACTGTATGAATGCCAAAGTGTTTATGTCTAGAATGTGCTGCCTATTTTTAAAGATATAAATTTGTGATTGTCACATGCTTTACGCCACGTTCATGGTAAGGAAAGGAATATAAAACAATTTCTTTATGCAATAGTGAACTTAATCATTTTTCGAAATTAAATAACAATAATTCTATTAATACGTTCTATGCAATAGGGTTGTATATTGCAACTCACTATCACCAACCAAATCAAATATTTATAGACAGTATTTCCTAACTTTACATTACCAAGTAATATCTTGAAATTATACGTAAATTAAACATGTTGTGGACATGGTAGATAAAGTTAATCCAGTGGTTATCCATAACAGTGTCAAATAATCGGATGGTTTCGTCTCCTTCTTCTTTCGTACAAATCTGTAAAAAGTATTATAATTGCACTTGTGTAATGGTATTAAATGTTAAATTCGATCTTCTCGCAAATGTATAAACTGATGTATACCCTAAATGAAACTAAGATATTTTGTAAATTTGCGATCTCGTGGTTATCGGTCTATCGTAACTCTAGGTGTTCTTATATGCATTTGGCGATATATGCTTGAAAATTACATTGACATTGGCTCTTGAGATATGCTTAAATGTAATTATCTTGTAGGTATGAGAAAAACTTGCCTTCTTACCTGCGAATTTTTACAACACTACACCTCTATAAACTAAAATCGTGTTACATAAGAGAGTAATGCTAAGCCGTCGCACCAGGAATAGATGAGTATAATGCAAGAAGGCTTAGCGCTAGAGAGTCCCCCATCATCATGAAACACTAAGTTGCTGTTCTAGCACCCTCAAGCTCTAGTCCCAAATATTCTGGTCATTTTTTGCGTGAAAACTTGTCCGTAATGAAGAATTATCAATTTGTGTCTAATAATCCTTGTTTACGTTTGTAAAATAATTTTAGTCAGGTTACGTCGAGAGCTTGTTTTTATATCTTTCCTGGCGTAGCCTTATATTCAACTACGTAGATATTGCCATCCGGTTCGGAAATTGCGCGATTGGTACGTTAAAATATTCAGTGGAAATTCTGCTCGTACCTGCGGTGTAAGACAAATTTTAAATAAACATGGGATCTCCTGGACGGAAATGGTACGTTCTATACTTTTGCAATATTCGAGTTTTTTGGACTTCAAATTTTTATCTAAACTTTAGTGGGCGTCATCTCTAAACTTTTTGAGTAATTCCAATCGTTTTCATGTGTTTTATTTGTGTAAGATGCTTCAAATAACGCCTCTAAATGTAACTTGGTTTGGTACTCTGTGGCATTTCAAATGCTCAATTATCTGTAACTAACGGTGGGTATATATTTAGAAAAATAGTTGTGATATTGAAATATTCATAACATCTCTTTGGATTGTCCCAAGCTACTGCCTGAAGTGCATTCTTCAAATTCTGAATTCCACTCTCTTCTAAGCCTATCTTACGACTGTTTTTTCGTCCGCAGAAATCTCCAATGATGTTAAGGCAATGTCAATAATCTCAAAACTAATTGGATGAGTGACTAGCGTGCTTATCTAGATATATCTTATGTGGTATTCCGTGATTATACAATATGTTTTGTTCAAGGAAACGTATAAGTATTTTTAAATTTAAATCACTTAAAGCCTTGGTGATCAAGTAGCGTGTACTATAATCTATAGCTACAACGTTAAACTTGTTTTTGTAAATCGTTTCATTAAGTAGGCCGCATTCATCAATGTAATCACTGAAAAACGGTTTTGTCCGTGGGAATATCAGTGGTAACCGACCAAGATTTTTCTTTTTGTGTTTTTCCATCTCACATCCTAAGCCCTTTTGTAACGCGGCTTTATATTTTTTTCATACATGGTACGTATATTCTGTTAAGAAACATTAAACGTTAAGCTGAATCACTGATATGTTGGATCTTGTAGGAAATACAAAACTTTATCTTGCAGCTATTTTGGAATACAAATGAGATATATTTTTGTATGCGGACAAGATTCGAATTTTTAATCATGAAAGATTTAGTCACTCTCTTCCATGTGGGAGATGGTTTTGGATTTTCGCTTTAGAGATATTTGTAAATCTCATCAAAATAGTTGCCATTTTTCTGAAGTTCTACTAGATTGAGCATATTAATCATTGACTATATAATAATACTTCCATATATTCGTAACGGCACATGACAAATGCACGTCGGACTTATGTTGTCCTACATCGGTTCGTTCTTCCAAATAATCTGCGTGAGGTAGATTGTCTAAATGCTTGTTAGCAATATTTACAAGGTGTTCCGAAATTATTGGTCAATTATCGTTAATGTGATCATAATATGCATGCCCAGTGCGTCCTTTATTCGTGTTTTAGTAAACAATTGTGCTGTAGCTGATGTTGCTGGCTTGTTACGGTCATGGGTGGCTGTTGGTAATGTTGATACATTCGCTTGTGTGGAAGTTTGCTGTTTAGGATGCAGCGAGTGGTCGTGTTCAGTTACTAAGCGATCATCTATATAAACATAGTCACAATGGTTTTGGTTATATTAGAATAACGTGTGAGTGGGTTAGGATGGTTGACTTTCCTAGGAATAAATTTTAATTCATAATCCAACTCGGAAATGGTAGAGAGTATCCGTTAAGCGCGAGGAGAACATTGAATGATAGATGATAAAACGAAACGATTCGGCTATCGGTGAGTACTTGGAACCCTTTCCCTAGTAGGTAATAACTAAAATTTTCATCGTCTCTGCCAATCCGCATAATACCAAGAAATATATAGTTTCAATGATGTCAGATTGAGGTATTCTGCGAATACAGTATTCTACTGATCGCAAATTAAAGTATATCATCGGGTTTCCGTTTGAATTACATTGTTCCTGAACTCATCCAAAATTTTGGGTAGAATTCACTGTAAAAAGATGTTTGTAGTCCTTGGGCCTAAATGGATGAAAGACTGGAGCGGTCGTAATAACATTTTAAGGACCCAAACGCTAATTGATGACTATCTTCTTGGATTAAATTTTTATTTTTTTTGCGAAAAGCGCATATAATCATCCAGAAAGGTCTGAGAAGTTTTGTTATATCGCCGAAAATACGAGACAAACGAGAGACAAGAGCGTTGATTGTTTACTGTATCGGATGTATCAATATTATTGGCAGCATCAGTTGCGCGAGATGAAAGGAAATATCCGTCCTTATACATGTAAAAGCCAAGTGCATTTGAAAATGGAGTTTGAAAATGTCTATCTTTGGTATTGAAAATATTAGATTTCTAGCTCTTACCCTTTTGAAAAAGGTTTTCAATAAACAGATCATTTCTCGCGGCTGATCGCAACTGGGGATAATGTCATAAAAATAACAAGCTAATTTATTATATGGAATGTCGGAAAGGATCATAAAAACTAATCTCTGAAATATACTGGAACTCTGATTCATTCCCAGCCGGAGACGGGTCCAGTGGAACTGAGGATGCTTCTGGACAATAAAAGCCGTTATATATCTTTATTAGGGATGAATGGGGAACTGATGGAATGCTCCACTGAAGTAGATCTTCGTATAATAAATACGTCCTTCAAGAAGTAAGTTTATATCCGAAACGGGTTCAAGGTCTGTGCTGTGGTGCACAAGGCTGAAGTTCAAAATTATTAGGTCCAACAAGAACGAGTCGATACATCTGCTTTAAATACGAAGAAACAAGGATTATTATACAGTGAATTACATGTGACAATGATGTTTTGTATCATTAGGAGGTTCAGATGTCCGTCCAGCCGATCATGTATTAAGCCAGTACATGCTAATGTCG
>JAGDQP010043981.1:0-16050 GCA_022664845.1 Lepisma saccharinum | reverse complement strand
ACTAATGAAAAATTTGTGTTTTTCCTCGCTTACCTTGCAAACTATTTTGAAATATTGAATAATCTCAATCTGAAACTACAATTCAATTTCAATTTCAATTTATTAATCCCCATACTATATTACAATTGACTTACAAATTTCAGATTCCAGGAGAATCCTAGCTACTGCCGTAATTGGAGTCTCCTTTCCGTAATACCACAAACAAGAGGCACTTTGTAGTTTCGTGGTAATTTCTTAAATAACAACTACAACTTACTAAAGGGTAAACTACACTTAATTACACAAGGACATAAATATTTACATACAATCACATACTTCTACTATTACTATTTACATGGAATTCAAACACATAATTCATGGTCAACGAAAAATAGAAAATATATGAAGATATTAAAAAAGATAAATACGAAAAAATAAGGTAACAATAATGATGGCAATAGTATTTACACAAAGGTAGGGCTGAGCGTGCAAATGTGCAAGCAAAGCAAATGGCTAAAATGTTAAGTTCAGATTACTTAGGATGATCTCTCGAGGTATCAGGACATTACTATACACTCTTAGTATCATTGCCATAACTACTTACATAAAACACTTTTTCTATTACTATTTAAGTGAAATTTAGAAAGATTAAGTGAAATGAGCGGACCAATGAGCAAGCGAAGCAATGACAAACAAAAGAAGAGTAATCTGTGGTTAATAAAAAAATATATATGTAAAAAAACTTGCATGGTAAGTTCGAAGTTGCTTACGATGATCTCTCGAGGCCTATTTCATATTTTTCAGCAGGATATTCTTTAGGGCATGTTGGAACTGTTTATATGTTTTATTTCTAATATCTTTAGGGAAAGCATTCCAAATCAATGCAGCTCTGTAGCTGATACTATGAAGCCCGTAGTTAAGACGTGGTCTGGGAAGAGTCTTTTTATCGGTTATTGCCCTTGTCGATATCTCATGCAAGGTTGGTGAGACGTCCACTGATAGAATATATACAGTGTATGGTTTTCGACACTAAGTTGTGCATTAGACTGGCTATTTTCTATTTATATAGGTCTTGTATCCTTAACAATTCTAGATCCTTAAATAAAGGCATTGAGTGCGTGAGATATTCTGCGTTTTTTATTAGTCTAACAGCTTTCTTTTGCAGGGTTAAAAGGCGCTTTTTTTTATAATCGCTGAGATTTGCATACCAGGATTCAATACAGTATGATAGGTATGGGTGTGTAAAGGCATAGTAATATACTTTTCTATATTTTCCGAAAACATCTTAGCAATATTCCAACATGAATACATAGCTTTTTACATATTTCTGAACAGTGTTTATCCCATGAAAAAATTCATCAAACCCCACACCAATATATTTTCTGTTGTTCGCAACACCTAGCTTGTCTCCACCGATTGTGATGGGATATTCCACTGTATTTTCCTTTTTTTGTCTATTTATGAAGAAGATATATTTAGTTTTATCGGTATTGAGTGTAAGTTTATTAGATCTAAACCAGTTAGAGAGATTTTCCAAATCTTTGTTGATGGCATTTTGTACAATTTTTAATGTAGAACCTTTATTAAAAATCACGGTGTCATCTGCGAATAATAAAGACTTACTGCCTTTTAGGCATGATGGTAGATCATTTATATACAGAAGAAATAATAATGGTCCCAAAATAGAACCTTGCTGAATTCCGCAATTTACCGATGATATGCATAATTCTGGGTTATTAACATATGTATATTGCTTGCGGTTTTAAAGATAACTCTTTAGCAATTTGTGTGTTATGCCTCGTAGAATATAACAGTGCAGTTTGTGTAGAAGTATTTTATGGTGTACCGTATCAAATGCCTTCTTCAAATCAATGAAGACTTGAATAATGTAGTTACTTTCGTCAAGCGTTTCAGCAATGTAATTTGCTAGAGTATTTACAGCTAGTTGTGCGGATTTATTTTTTTTAAATCCATATTGTTCATGAGTAATAATATTGTGTTTTCCAAGAAATGCTATTAATCTAATTAGAAGTACTTTTCCAAAAATTTTACTCGGCACAGGAAGAATTGATATTGGCCGGTAATTTGCTTTGTCTGTTCTGTTACCACTTTTATATATAGCAATTATTTTAGCAATTTTTAAATTATCTAGGAAGATACCTGTAGTGAATGATAGATTAACTACATGTTTCAAAACTGGTGCCAAGACTACAACCGCACTTTTATGATTTTTGTATATATACCGTCGTATCCCACACTTGACTTGTTTTTTAAGGAGTTAATAGTGTTCACTATTTCGGTTTCAGAGACAGGACTAAGAAATATTGTTGACTGTATTGGTTTTAGTCTTGTAGTTGACATATCGTCCGTCGAAATGTAGCCGGTAGTGTTGGCAGCAAGTTTCTTACCAATATCCGTAAAATAGGTATTAAATTCATTAGCTTTCTATTCTTAATAATCCTGGACTATCCGTTTAAGGCAGGTCTCCAAGTAGTTTGCTGGATATCAAGACAATATTTCAGTGAAATTTGTACATACTTCTGGAAACGTATCTGATACGTTCCAATTAAATAACTTAGCAAGTGAAGCAAAGAAGAAGAAATAATCATAGAGTGCATAAATTGCACACTCTGAAATTATACTTTCAAGCAGACTTATTGTAAATTGCTTCAATTTCCTTTATTAAAACACAAAGTCGAAGAACCGTTTTCCTAGCTCATTATTCTTAAAAACCTAAGTTTGTGAAGGTAAAACAAAAGCACAGATATCAGATTGTAACTTATCAGGCGTTGTGAGATTTGTACAAGACAACGTGCCGGTAGTTGTTCTGTACTGAAAATCTAATGCTTCCGTTTTTCATGTGTTAATTTTGTTACTTTCCGTCAGTCGTCTGCGCCCCCCAGGTTGGGAATCACTGTGTAGAGAGTACATCTATTATGGCCGCTGTTTTAAAGGTAGCAATCTTAAATCTCTCCTTCGGTTTCTTAAAAATACGAAGGAAGTACTGTATATACGGTACATATCTGAGCTCGAATTGCATGAGAATTACACTATTGAAGTCAGTCTTACCATAACATTATTTCCGGGGGAGGAAGGGGATAATAAGAGGACCCCGCATTAAATCAATGCAAAAGGACTTTCAGTCAAATTCTTCGGAACTTTGGATTTCGATGCGCATCCTGAAAAAACATAAGTCATGAAAACTGAATTCCGAGCTTGTATATAACTAAACAAGTGAAGGATTAACTAAAACTACTTGTAATGTTTTCTGTGAAATAAGTGCAACTTTCGGTTATTATTGTACCTCTGAAGCTGGGTAAATGAATTTATGTACGTGCGCACATGTTGCACCAGTTCCCTTGTATATGGAATATGCTCCACACCAACAATATGCAGAGTATTTATCAACTCAAGTTTTGGAAAATATAATTAATGCCCATAATACTACGTTATTGATGTAATTGATCTATAATTAAAATATATACTTTTACAGTTACAATGAGGAATTATGTTTCATTTTATTAGAGCCCTTAATACCGTAGTTAACAAAAAAGGAACTTTATAATCTAGCTTATTCCGTTCGTCCGTCTTTCCGTATAAAAAAAATAATCTCAGTAACCACAAGGTGTAGAGAGATGGCTGTGTGTCCTTATAAGGGTCTTGGCTAGACTATCTCAGAGTCACCACAACCGTTATGATTGCTGCACTGTGTTAGTGTTGCCAACACATTTTTTAAACCAATGCTTCAAATTGCTTCCATTAAGTTGGACATATCTGTACAATATTTTTTTATAAGCACTATTTGGCACAATAGAAAAATACCGGAGTGGTTCCGCCCTCAAGTAACCAACTTATGAGCGTTGTCAACTGATCTAAAAACCCAATTTATTAATTTGCTTTCATACTGTTAGATTTATCCACACCAAACTTGACATAAACATCATTCGACAAAATAGAAAAATACTATGGGTCTTCCCGTCGCTAAGCAACCTAGTTGTCAGCTTTGCCAACCTATTTTATAAAAATGAATGGTTGTATGTTTGATATGCTATTATGAGACCCTCGGAGCCTTCGCGATTGTTAGCAGAATTCCAGCTCACACTTGTTTTACACAGAATCGCAGCTCACACGCAGCATATGCTTGTTGTTTCTCGACTTCTGCCCATGGAAAATTTCAAACTATGAATAAAGAAAACTAAATGAATATAACCATTATCACTGTACACAAATTCTCTTCGCTAAAAAGATAGATCACTCGGAAAACGAATCGCATTAGAAACTATCTTCGAAGAAAAACGAAGCAAAAACGTTGAATTGAATGAACACGATATCCCACTTCGCAAACAACGTAGCTAAACTCTAGTCTCACTAAAATACACATCGGATAATTACAACCACTTCGTCAATGTTACAGCCTCTACAGGAAGAAGAAAACCCCGTCAGGAAGACACAACTCATCAGCAAGCTACACGTCAATATCAAACCATTTCTTTCTGTTTCAGCACGAAGCCAGTTAACAAAAGAAGAACGGAGAGTATTGCCAATGTGAAGACTAAAATATTTCGCACTCTCTCATAGCTTCTTATATTTGCAACCATATCTAGTTACTATTAATTATCGGCAACCTGGTTCCCTCATTTTCTTCCTCTTTTTATTTCTATTACTAGTGCAGTTATCTTTTATTTCTATTGCTAGTGGAGTCAACGCAGTATTGAACAGATATGGAAAAAGGGAGCATTCCTGATTCAAACCGCAGTCCATGCGGAATCCAGTGAGGAGACGTTTATTTACCTGTAATCGAATGGTGCGTACCTTATACAGACTTGACAATAATGCAATGAATTAATGATACACGGCGGAAATTTCATTAGCTTAAATATGCGAAATAAGTACTGCAAGTTTAAAGATGGAAATGCTTTGTGAAAATCTGTTGTAAAGAGGATAAAATTTTGCGTCAATTTCTGGTTGTATGCTTCTCACAAATCCGCCAGCAATACTTAAATTAGTTTGGTGTTCACTACGCCACATTGACTTTCCTCCGTGATAATTGGCATTATATATTGTATTCTACGCATTATACCTAGGTGAGTAGTTTATAGTCAGTATTAAGCAAGGATATTAACCTAAGATTTTTGTCCATTAGCGAAGATCCTTTTTTGGGAATCAAAATTCCTATTGCTTGCACAAAGTCTATGTCTATTAATTAGTACTCCAGACATTTGTTGAATAGTTTGGTAAACATTGGCACTTGGAAATTGCTAAGTCGCTTGTACCAACGGACGTCTATTTAATCAATGCCTACAGATGCATCCTCGTTCATCGAGTGCACAGCTTCCAAAATCTCTGCTTCCGTGAAAGGTTTGCCGATGTATTTCTTCTGATTTTCCTTTAATTCTGGCCAGACTGGTTGCTGGACCGTATACCTATTCTGCTCAAAATCTTGGCTGTGATAGAAGTATTTGTAATTATCTCTAATAGCTCCTCCATGGTTCCCACCTGTTTTAACTTTGACCTTACCACTAAACCTTTTAACTTATTTATATGTACACAACATACATTACGTGATTTTTACATGTGTAAACCATTTAGGGCTTTGTTTTACCAAGTGATTATAAAATGTTAAAAGTTATAATAATATTGTTGCTGTTGCTGTTGTTTCTCATTCATTTGTTTACAAAACTTATTTTTTTTTTCAATTTAATAGTTTTTTAATGTAACCACCACCGTTGCAAGTTGCTGCTATATTGTGGCTTCGTGACGTAATAATTCCACATATTATTCACTAGTAAAATATATTCGGGGTTTTCGCCCACTTGTACATTACAACGCCACATAGGAGAAACATGCAAATGCGTTTCCAAATCACTTTGAACTTTAAAGTCATCGGAAAGATTTAAGCGCACCATATGGACACTATGTATATTGGTTTTCAGCTGAAGCGAAACATAAATGACATCTAACGTAGAATAAACTTTTAGTAGCTCCCACTTCCGTGCGCTTCAGTGCAGGTCATACATCGGTCAATCGGAAGTCGTGATACACTTGCTTTAAAGCTGCTCTAATGTTTTTACCTGCTGAGCCCTGCGTGTGGAGTTCATGTTCCCCATTATAATAATTTCAATTTTATTAAATTTTGTAGCTCTGGCGCTAACGAAATATAAAAGAATCTCTCACGTTCCTCCTTGTGATGCGACCCAATGGGTACATAACAACAGATAATGGCCACGTCCCTGATTACCAATGATAACAGTCTACCGCTTGGGTGCATAAATAAATTACTGAAAGTGAGATCTTGCCTCATAATTATGCTCGTTCCTATATGAGGGTGATGGTCATAATTTAAGATCGTATTATAAAAAGGAGAATATCCCATTTTCCTTCCGCACATTCTTAAAAACACGCAATTTGAATTACGTTAGTTCGTAAACAATTGACAAAACTTGACAACCATTGCCGGATGAAATGCGTGACAGGTGTTGAATGTTGTGACTGATAAATTAGTTCTAACCCTGCTCCAGGCTATTATCCACAAAACAATCACTACTGTGCACATATTGCTGATGTTTTCCCATCCAAAATGTATTTCTATAAAAAATGATGAAAAGAAAGTCCGTACCTTGTGAAAGGAATACTTCCGAGGTGTTTGATTTACTCGTGAGGTACACCACCACTCTTATTCGTTTGTGCTGCTGTCCGTCCGTGTCTGCTCCCTCTTTATCTTCTACAGAAAAGGCCATTGTCTGGGATCTAGTTCTTTTGTCTGATTTATTTTCTCTGTCTTTAGACCGTCTCAAAGCGCATAATTTTTTAATATTTTCGCACTTTCTTTCTCTTCTATACGCGCAATCTTGCTTCTTCTACCACTTTCATGATCACTTGTCTTTTCCGAAGAAGGGAAGAGACTTAACTCACTCACGAGGGTTTTCTATTCTCCCCCTTCTGCCCCTCACCACTGATGTTTTGAGAGAAAACACAGATTTCCGTGTTATCTGTACGCTTATATTAACCTTACTTCCAGGTGGAAGAACTTTTGCTGTTTATCACTAGACACTTCTTGTAGCTCTTGAACTGATTGCACTACCCGTTTATATGCAGTCTATTATTTGACACCCTGTGTTTCATACATCTCTTCTGTGTGCTCCCTCGCTGTAGCTGTTGGTTTTCTTCCTTCGATTTCAGCCAGCTGATTCACGTGTTGGGAACCGCTCTCCCTCCTCCTCTCTGTCGGTCATAGTGTTGCCACCTATTGATTTTGACACTTGTTGCAATACACTTCTAGGTTTTATTAAACGTGAAAATGTTTGAAAATTGAAAAGTGAAAAGTGGTGCCTCTTCGTTTTGTTTAAATTTGTTTCTTTATCCTTTATCGGTTCTACGTATGTTGATGTTTGACTATTGTCAAATTGTCCTTGTACACTCGTTTGAATTTTAAAGTTTTTAGTGTCAATATAATGCTGTACCTGTTTCCTGAGTTCGTAGAAATGAATTAACCTTTTGCCCGTATATACCGGATATTAATAGCCTGCATTTTTCATGTAATGTATTTTTGATACTCTTGAAACCTCACCAAATTCACTAAATCTGTGTTTCCCCACTTCATCAGTTAGTTCCAAGAGTATAATTCACTCAGATATCGCTGTCGACTCTTGAGCTTCCAAAGTCACTGGTAGCTGAATACGTTCATAGTCGGTACAATATGTAAGTTGTCCCTGACACCTCTCTAATGTTCTATCCACTATTTCACGATTAGGAAGTTTGACGTAGACATACTTGTAAAAATAATCGGCTTCAATATTTCTAATTTCTTCCGATTTTCAACGTAAATCCCATCTAATAGTTTCATGTAGGTTTTCTAAGCGTTATTTCACTTTTAAGCCATGTAAATCAATTTTGATATCATCCATACGTTGAACTGAATATGTTAAACTTGCTGCCATAATATTCTTAAATTTTACACAAACCAAATAATGTATTTTAAATTATAATTATTTGAACTGTAGTTCTCACTTTTCTGCGACTCCCACTTGACTCGTGTTTAGTCACCTAGCCACTGCAGGAGCTCTATCTCACAGCACCGTGCGGTTCAACCTCCCGGTGGGCAATTGTAGCATATAGTGAGAATATACCTCCCTTTCTATTATATAGAGTCTATATTTATTGTGTACTCTCTGTGAGTATTTATTATTTAACTTTTATTAATGCCCAAACAGAGATTGTTGGGTTCTAAAGTCTCTGCCATGTTTAATGGATAACAGCCCACGGCGTAAAGTCACCCAAAAAGATATTTCGGGAACATAACATTTAGTGTTTTTTATTTACTTTATATTTATGGGCCAGGCAGTCAGCTATGCCTAAGCCGTGATATGTCTAAGGGACTGCAAGTGATAGATTCAAGCTATGGGTGCATATCTATGAGCTAAATGAGAAAAATAACTAAATGTTTGTTCCCGAAATACCCTTCTCCGTGACTATATCATCTTCCTGGACATTGAATGTTGGGGTCAGAACCTATATTGAAATATCGGCTATTTTGAAAATCTCGTCCTGTGGTTATAACGAAGGGTTCTATTGTTTATTCCTTTTGGAAGCCAATAATTAGCTTTATACATAGAACTAACGGATACACGGGAACTGTATTTTCTGCCTATACACCAGGTTTTATTACAAAAATGCGTACAAGTATTACGTTAGCAAAAGGACCGTTCCGAACTTATTCACAAATAATGAATAGTAAGTTGGTATAACTTTACAATCATTTTTTTCTTATTAATGGTTTCTCGGCTCGGGTGAGAGATACGTATATCAGGATGGGAAGCAGCACCACCCCGAGCAGATGAGTTCCTTGAAGGATGCCCCGTTTCTGAGCTAATCGAGGGCAGATGTTGCGGGACGAGTGTTTTAAGTTACACACCAAACGGAGCGTCTGGATGTGCAGGAGTTTGTTCCGGTCCGAGCAACCGAAAACGGAATGAAGGATGCACACCAAACCGAGCGTCTGGATGTACAGGAGTTTGTTCCGGTCTGAGCAACCGAGAACTGTTTAAGGGAGAGGAGTTGACTACCCGGACGAGAATGATTCTGTTTTCAATGGAGTCCTGGTATTTATTGATATCCAAAAGACTGTGGTGTTCCGATCCAAAAGGGTGTGGTCCTCTGGTTGCAACATTCGTAGTACACATGTTTACGTTCTGTAGTACTCACTTTACTATATTTTACTTTTATGAAGGTGTTGATATGCGCACGCGCATCATTACAATAATAGTGGAAGGTGGAAACATTATACACTACACAACACACACACATATTTTATCTCTCTTTTTCAAGTCCTTTTGGGCCTACGTGAAATCAATATCTACAGAATTACTTTGTAAATAGATGACAATTTTTCTGTTAATTTCAATTATGTAAATGTTTTAATGAATCGTAATAGGATCATATAGAATCATATTCAGAAAAAGGGGAAAACACAAATAAGCGAAATGAGTATATAAGGAAATAATCAATAAGAATAAGCTGATGTGCTGGACCGAAGATAACAACAGACTGCTGGCGCGGTTTTTACCTTGATTAGCCGGGTGTATTTTCTACACTAGAGGATCATAGGTTTGCTTTCCACCTACACCAATATAATTTTCTTTCCAAATCGTAAAATGCTTTATTCATTTGATTATATGCATTTAGGTGAAATAATATACATCAACCTAATTTATAAAATTCGAACTTACCTTAAAAAGTAAGAGGAATGCAGCTAGCGTGGCTTGTATTTTGAAACCATTATTCTGTTACCAAGAAATTGCTTCAATGCAGCCTGGTAAAACTTTACTTAAAGAAATGCAATTCTAAAATAGTGTAATTTACCAAATATCAAGAAACTGATATTTCTTAGGTGAGAACAATGTGGATTTAGATCGAACGAGAAGAAGAAAGCTCCATTAATTTATGCTTTCCACCTGTTCTGTCCGTTAGCTATCTTAAAATATTGAACCTCTTGATTTTGATTCCTCCATCTGTAATGGAGGCTAGTGCCTAAATGAAAACTGATACAGAGGATCTGAGTTCAAATGTGGGTTCAGCGACCTCGATTTATCCAGCCATTTCTAATTTGCTGTTTAAAATTGGCAGACCCTTTCCTTTGGTTAGCCTTCTGCAGTTTAAGGATTCATGCAAGCGATTAAATTACAGTAAAGCAGGTAGAGGGTTACTGACCTCAACTTTGACGTCATCGAATATAACCTCGATCCATCTGCTCCTTTCTAAACATTCTGATATAACTATTAGAACTATTGATATAATATAAGCTTGAAATGGTTATATTTCCTGAGCCTTATTACAGGAATGGTAATCGTTGTCAGATTTATGTTAATACAACTTCCTTTGCATTTGACAGGAATCAAATTAATATGTCCATGCAATACGAATATAGGTACGAGAAAATAATAGCACACTTCGGGATTCGAACTCGCTTCGCCAGCTGTATGGACGAAAAGGAAAAATAGTAACGTGACGCAGCGCGCTTTTTTATTACCTAAAGATTCCTTCAACAATATAAATATACTTGAAACTATGCAACAAATAGATAACAATCAGATATCATGCCCCTCATTCACTGTCTCTTAGTTACATTCCTTAATGAACCTAATATGAGAGCATCTTGTTTGTCTAAATTGACTTTGACATGAGTTCCTTACAAATAAATTGCTCGATAACAATTACCATATAACCTCTTTTTATTTTTGACTGGCAATTCTTCATATATAGCTATAAAATTGCACATAACATTCAACATTTGTTAGTCATATATGATTTAATAGTTTGAATAGTGACCCAGAACATGTCTTTTCCGAGCCTTTGGAAACACTCAAAAGGCATTCTATTAATGTGTTCCAGGTCGTAAATGGAAGAACTTCCCCTGGTAATTCGGTCCATGATCGTTTTGTATTGTAAACATATCTGTCTAGATGTCCTGCATTCCGTAAACATATACGCCACACTATCCTTCCATCCAAACCTATCATTTTCGCATATACCTTTCTGAAAAAGATTATATTTTGTAGGTAAAATGTGATGTATAACTTGAAAAGTGAGATGATGCAGCTGTGGATAGTACCGTATCTCGTAACTCTGCCAGATTTCCCCAAAGTCCCTTCTAATCTAGCATCGGATTATTCCGTTGAATAAGCGGTACTTAACTGTACTGGTCTCAAAGCCAGCTATAAATCTCTTTTACTGTCCATTGATCAATAGGTATTTTGGGCTAAAGGGCGTATGTGATTTCGACGAAGGGCTTATTGAGATATGGGACCAATTTATTTCATAGTTGGATATTTAGAGGAAAGGTCAGTTCCAGTCTTCTAAGCACAATATCCATGAGTTGAGCGGATAAAGTGCGTGGATGTTGGCAACTTAATTGAAGAGCCCTGTGTAGTAATAATGCCTCTCCTTGTGCCTGTATGTTTTTAAGATTAAAACCACCATCTTCTATTGCTAGTTAACAAGTATTCCTATGCATGCGTAATATATGATTTTACCATATGAAATGTCCCGTACATTTCCCAATAGTGGCATATGTTTTCTGTCATTGGAAAAAAAATTTAGAGATTCACATACTTTATTCCAGATATTAACGTAGAAAAATACCCTGTATACTTTATAAGTTCAAACAATACTTGCTTAGTCTTGTTGTGCATTCAACGATAACGTTTTGCTTATATTATTACTCCACCATACGCCGAGGCATTTAAGAGATTCTGTTACCACCCCGTATGGGGAAAATTCATTTTTCTTCTGGTTGTCCATTACAAGCATCTGAGTTTCCTGCTTATTAGCTGTTATATGTGATGACTTACTGAACAGTTGTAATGTATCGAATATTTTGGCAATTTCCTGTGTACTTTGTACGATCCACAAGGCATCGTCGGTGTACACGATGGCTTTCAATTTAGCTTTTTGCAGCTGAATTCCTTGAAGTTGCTTTTTGATTTCTAATACAAGGGTGTCAGCGCTATATTGAAAGGGTACTGGAACAGGGAACGCCTCTAATTTAGACCCCGATCCATTTTAATTTCTATGAGCAGGTTCTTATTAACTTGTAATCTTATAGTTCGCATCTTTTAGATTGTTCAAAACTGTGATAATGCTAGACGGAAAGTTCATAAGTTTAAGAGTATTGAAAAGTTACTGCAAATTAATAGACGGAAATAATTTAAGGAAAATTCGTTGAAAAAAGAATGAATTTTTGTGTCAATTTCTGATTGTACGCCTGAATGGCGTCCTTTAGATTCGCCAATAGTATTGAATAGACTAAGCTTCCATCTGTAATTATATGCATTATTGGTTTAAATCTACGCATGATCACTTTGGTCAACAGTTTGAAGTCCGTATTTAACAGAGAAATTAACCGAAAACTTTGTGCCTTGTGCCTTCTTGGGTTTCAAAATGCCTAACGCTTGTGCAAAATCCATATCTCTTGCGTGGTTTAAAAAAACTGTTTAAATAACTTCGTCAGCATGGCACTAAATATATTGTACCATCGGGCTTTAAGACCATCCATACCAGGAGACGCGCCTTCATTAATCAACTACAAGGCTTCCCAGAGTTCCACTTCTGTTAAGGTTCCCCCTATCTCTTTATGTCGTTGTTCGGTAAGTTCTGGCTAATCCGGTTGCCTGATGGTAAACATATTTTGTGCTATACCTTCCGTTGATAGAAAGATTTTATAGGCGTCTCTAATTGTTTTACACATATATTTTTTTCTCTTAACCATCTGGTCTGAACTGTCTACGTAACTATTATATTTTTCCTTTTTCTGTTTTCCTTTCCTGTATTCTTGTAGCGTGTATATTACGTAGAACACTTTGTATTTGTTTCACCTGTTGTATTTGAATTCCTTTTAGGATTTTGTTTAGTCAGATAGTTATAGTACGCAAGTAAATTGTAATAACCTTGCTGCTGTTGTTGTTGATGATGCATTTGTTTACAAAAAACGAATTATTTAAAATTTTAAGGTTTTCTTTAATTGACCCCACCACCGTTGCAGATTGTTACTGCATTGAGGTTTCGTGACATGATAATGCCAGATGTTATTAACCAATAAAATGTAATCCAGATTACCTAATATCTGGTCATTACAACGCCATATAGGCGAAAAATGGAAATGGGTTTCTATATGACTGAATTTTAGCTATTACAACAGTGATCTGAAACATCAAGTCATTTTATATGTATGCTCCGTATATGGTTTTTAAACTGTTGCGACACATAGATTACATCTAATCTAGCAAAACCTTGCGGTGCCCAAACTTCTGTGGAGTGTAGTTCCGGCCACACATTGATCAATTGAAATTCATAAAATACTTGCTTTAAACCTGGAATACTAATATTTTTACCCGTGGAACTATTTGACGCCTTGCGCGTGGCATTCAAGTCCCTCATGATTATAATTTTACATTTGTTTAATTTCTTAAGCTCAGACCCTAATGTATTACGAAAGAAGTTCTCTCGGGCCGCCTTGTGGTGGTGCGAGTCACTGTTTAACAACAAATAATTGCCACATCTTGTACGATCAAGGATATCTGTCTACCACTAGCGTGCAAAAATAATTGACTATAAGTAAGATTCTGTCTCACAATAATACTTGTTCCTGTATAGTTTTTAAATTATAATTTAAGCTTGTATTATAGTACAGAATGTCTCACTTAACGTCCGCGCATTTCTGGATACACGAAATTTGTGTTACGTTCTCACGTAAGCATTGAATAAAAATCTCAAGTTTGGAAAGATGATATGCTTTGCAAGCATTAAAACTACTTACTTTTAGTGTTGTTCGTACACTACCTAGGACCAATAGCCACAGACAAAGCACTAATGAAATATTTTTTCTTATTTTGTATGTCCCTCCTGAACGTAAATCTACGAAAGAAAAGAAAAACCTAGTACGTACCTTTACAGATAGAACCTTTTCGAGGGACGTTAGACCTGCACAGTTACTCCACTTCACTGGCACTGCCTTCAATTTCTCCAACCTCTTTGTCATTCACACATTGCATTATTTTTTAGATCTTGTTATCCTACCCAGCTAATCGGCTCGAGCTTTTTCTCTTTAAGGTCCGTAATTTCGCCTTGGATAATTTTCCACTTTCTTTTTCACCAATATGAGGAACTTTTACTACGTTTATCTCCTCCTTGGTCACTTGGTTCCTCGGAAGAGGAAATGGGGCTAATTTCACTCTCACGCACAAAGCTCCTTTCTCCCTGTTGTTCCTAACCACTAATATAAGAAGACGAAAACTACTTGATTTCCTTGTTAGCAGAAGCACTCACACCGCTGCCCAATACTTGGATCATTTGACTTCTAACACTGATACCAGGCGTTGTCGTTGTATAGACTCACTTCTCCTGTATTCAAAGAAATCCCCTTACAACGCTGGTCGTCGTTATCAGCACCTATTTGCTCACTGTCAGAAACTTGTTGCAAAATTGCTGCTTCGTCTTCTTCCCTCGCCGAAAGAACTTGTTGCTGCCGCCCTCCCACCTTCTCTTAGCTCGGCTCAAGGTGACCGACTGTTGCACTAGTCTCGGCTTATAACTCTGTGATTTTAAACGACAGTCGCGAATAGGAGATATCATGATTTTGGACCTTTCTTTGATATCATATATCTTTGGAATAGAAAGGAGTACAAAAGTGCTCTTGAGCCATAGTACTTGAGGGGAAAGATCATTCAAATCTGAGAAGGTGGACCTGGAAGCAAAGGGTGATTTGAACTCGAATCAACCCTTGTTAATTTATATAGTTACTTGACTAGTTCCGTTCGTCTCGCTTTAATTAATTCAGCTGGGATATCGTGAATTCCTGATGATTTGAAAATTTTCAATTTCCCTTCGAAATTTTGACCCGATGGCCCAGCTGGGATTCGAGCCGAGAACCTTGGAGAATCTGACACCTCATAACACACAATTACCGCGGTCGGTATGAAATAATTGGAGATCATTAATATTGATATAGAAGAAATAGAGCTACGTTGGACTAGATTTTCACTTTTAGCACCGGACTAAAACGAGGTGATGCCTTATCGCCACTACGCTTTAATTTTATATTAGAATATGCCATCTTAAAAGTAAAAGAGGACAACAAGGAAATGAATATTGAATGTATTAAAGTAGGTGTTCGTTTAAGGGCATCATGCAGATTTAATAGGGGTGATATGGAAGCGATGCAAAATAACACAGATGTGCTGGTAGAAGCTTTGCAAGGAGACAGACCTATGGAAATGTCGAGAAAAAAATATAACAAGCCGGGTCACAGAAGATAAAGAAAATATAATATATAAGAATGAGATCATAGATTAAAGCAAGTTAAATTCTTTGGGAGCATATGTAACAAGTAAAAATAAATGAATAAGTTTTTATTAATGTCCTAAGCGAACTGATGAGTTTCTAAGGACAGGACTTTAGTTTTTGGTAAAGAAGGCCCCAAACCACTCCGTTGAAGACCCGGCGAGAGTTGAATCCGTGACCGTGAATATTGTTTAACATTGCTACAATTGCAAGTTTTTGAGTTTAGAAATTCTACCGACGCCCATATTCAGTGGATATGCGTGTACATTTTATTTAGACTGGCGTTGTTCTCTGTCTGAATCACTCTTAATTACAACTTTCCAGGAAATAGTTGAATCACGCAGCAAGAGTTAAAAAACAGTTCAGCTGTCGGACTGAGCACTTTGTCCGCAATTGAATACGCTCATCCACACATCCTTTGCATCTGACGCTTTCATTCACTGAAATGAATTCTCTCTCTAATTTGCTGCTCCCTACGGTTAAAAGCTATTTACCCACTCACTTTCCCCGGCATTCAGAACTAGGAGCCGCGAGAGTCGCGGGAAATCACAGAGAAGAGCGGAAGA
Organism: Lepisma saccharinum; assembly: GCA_022664845.1. Lineage (NCBI taxonomy): Eukaryota > Metazoa > Arthropoda > Insecta > Zygentoma > Lepismatidae > Lepisma > Lepisma saccharinum. The sequence goes on along the minus strand of JAGDQP010043981.1, from coordinate 172 downwards.
CCGATTAAAGCCTCGGCAATTTATTAAACGCGTGTTACAGTCACTTCGTACCGGAGTTTTAAAAGAAATGTCAGAAAACTGATTCATACATGTTTAGTCGATTTGTTTTAAATTAATTTAATTTCTATGCGATGAATACATCTGTAACCGACGTTCTTCACATGTGAGACCC
>JAGDQP010043980.1:1290-16050 GCA_022664845.1 Lepisma saccharinum | reverse complement strand
TAAGATTGAAACAAACATCAAGGTGAATGCTGCCTACTTCCAGGCAGCCATCTTGACCCTCACATTTTGGACATATTCATCGTTTGTATGGAGCCAGCATTAACCAGGTGCGGATCCACATGGACAAAGCGTCAAGCCACACCGCCAGATCATCCGTTCGCTTTTATCGGAATATGGAGCAAGAAACTGTTATTCCCTTTCATGACATTCCTGTCAAGAGCCCTCATGCCAGTCTCATGGATATTTGCAAATTTGGCCTGCTCAAACGAAGTCCCCGCACGCTTTCTTGCCTCTGGAAAGCTTGCTATGAGGAATGGGATGGAATTTACATACTGGTACTATACGCAGGTTGTTACAGTGGAAAATGCGATGTCGGGCGATAGTCCATAACACCAGTGGTCCAATAGAACACAATCGATGGTGGTGGCATGGATTTTCCTAAAGTAGGTGCACGTTACATATCTGTCCCATATACCCCGATCAGCCTTCTGTATGTTCTTCGGGGATTAGGTGAATCTGAATAAGTGACTGTTCCGATGACTGTTGTTTGTTCAGTAGTAGCATGCAGCCTTATTAGTAACAAATCTGTTTAAAAGAACAGTGTATATTATCCTGTATCATGTTATGCATACCTCAATCCTCAATTAATAGCATACTTCATTTGCCCTATGACTGTGTGATTTTTAATGAGACTTTATTAAACGAAAACATATCTAGTACAGAAATACCCGTTTTCCAGCATTTTAATGAATAGAAGTGATCGTGATAGTCGAGTAGATGGTGTCGTAGTATATATAAACTCTAAGTGGCCTAGCAAATGGAGACAAGACTCCACCCCACCCCCAAAAAAATCTACTTGTGAAATTGAGCAGAAGTGCGTCTTAATTCAAGGAGGAAGTTACAAATTCGTTGTTTTTATCGCCAGCATAAAAAAGTATCAAGGAGCTGTTAATAACCTGCAGAGTTCTACAGTAGTTGCGTTATTGTTTAATGATTTCGATATGCACATGGCATGGTCAAATGCAAGTACTGGGGTTCCCACAGATGACAATGAGGCTTGGTTCATGGAAAATTTTATATTTACCTCTGAATCATTTTCCTGGCCCTGACAATATATATATATATGCTGGTGCTGAATCATTAGCATTTATTACCATTATCATTTATTTTTTCTATTAGAGAGACGAGTTTCGTTAGTCTTGAAAGAAGGCTCATACTTCCATTCTTATCTTGTTACTCTCTCATGCTACCCAATCCCTGTCCAATAACACCAAGCTTGATGTTATCCTTAGATATAAGTAAGGCATTTAATAAAATTAACTGTAGTTTTCTTTTTGTAAATTAACTCGTCCATATAACATCTACGGTAACTTCCTTTGCTTCCAGTGCGAGACTATCTCACTGATCGCAAACAACGTGTTGTTCTTTCTGGATCCACTTCTAATTGTGTTCCTGTTCTTCTTGGCGTACAAGAGAGTATTTTCGACCCATTTCTCTTCCTTCTATATACCTCCTATCTTATCTCGCCTCATCTGAAACCAAAATTCTCCTGTTAGTCACGACTGCAAATTATTTGAAGAAATCAAATCACTACAGGATATTGCTGATCTCCAGCATTCAATCTCTGACCTCATGGATTAGTGTAATACGTGGGGTTTGAAAATAAATCCCTTGAAGTCTTCTCGCTAAAGTTTCTTTTGAAAAGGACCTTGTTGAAAATTGTGTTTGTTGATTACTCACCTCTTCTCAATAGATTTAACGAGGTCCTTTCTTCATTGAGTATGTTCTACTAAAGCTTCATCTCCTCTAGAATTGAAAAATATTGCTCTTCAGAAATCAAATCCTGGCTTCTTTTTGGGGTAGAACTTTCATCTTGTGTTTATTTTGAAGCCAAGGAAATAAAGTTTTGACTTAAAAAATCATAGAAAAATATAGCATTTTCCATTTCAAGATTACATGGTGTTAATCTTTGACCTTCAAAATCTAATAAATAAATAAAAATAAAGTATATTGTATAGTTAAATGCAAATCGTTGGTGCAAATTTCATTTTGGTATGATTTTGGGAACAGGAGTAAACAAAATATTCAGCATGTACATAAACTCTTCCTGCACTAAACATGCACATGGAAAGTTCAGACATGCTGAGAGTATCTCATTCGCTGCATAGTTCCAAGTCTGGCTGTAGCTATTGTGTGGTAAACTAGTATTACAAGGGGCTGGTACAATTTCTCTAGACATATACCTCTGTGAGTAGCAGGATTGCTACTAATTATGGGCACTGGAGAAGAAAAAAAAACAAAAAAAAAAAAACCGGTAGGTTTTTATTGTCTTTCTGGGCTTTTATACTTTAGCGTTTCCTAAAATTATATTTCTGTTTGAATAATAATTTTGAATTATCAGAATTACTAATTAACACTATGAATAATGTTTGATCTACATAATGAAGTTTCAATGTCGCTTAGAGGAAAAAAGCTACACTATTACCATACCCCTGGTCAGGGTTTCTATATTTTGCCGTTTTTAAAGATTCTATTTCTATTCGAATAATTTCGATATAATCATCAATACTAATTAAATAATCAAATTTCAATACCATTTTTAAGAATATATAGGTCTACTACACTACAAAATACTAGCAAGACAAAAGCGTTTTAGTGTTCATATAGGCCTACTGTATATTATGTACACGCAGAATAAATGCTTAATAGGTAGAACGAAACGATACACGGGATTGTGTTTTCTCCCAGAACCAGTTTACTATAAAATATGTACAAGTACGAATTAAGTTAATACAAAGACCGTCCCTCCCGAACCGGGATTACAAGTGAGTTTACAAAAACTTATGGACTTCTTCTTCTTTGGGTTTATGCCTCAGAGAAGTAGGATAGAGTCCTGCACCAGTTCTGTTGCAAAATGTGCAGAAAGGAATAAGACACCAGTCCGCTGCAACTGTGTGTCAAGGGGCGCTTCGACTCCGTTGCAAGTCGTAAGCAGGAAGGATATATGAGTAGAAGGGAATCGACACCAGTACCGTTGCAAACTGAGCGCGTCAGGCGAGGAAGGAATCATACTAGTCCATTGCTAACTGTGTATGAAGGATAGTTTCGACCATAGACCTCATAATAGATAGACTTATCACGCTTCCCCATTTCTGGCTGCGCTAAAACTAATAGGTTTTTGTTCAGAGCACGAGATTTTGAATCCATCCGCTAGGTAGCTCTGCCATAGACGTCATATTCTAGTTTATCTGGATATTTATAAGATCGCCCTCATTGCTGAAGGTTTTACTGGATCGAATCCCATTCGTGCATTTATTAGGTCAGAAAAGAAAGGGTCAGATGTGTGTGCCTTTTTAGGGTTTCTGCTGGAAAAATGTCTTGGGTATACAAAACATTGTCTTCTAATGTATTGCTACGAAAGACTAGGGCATCCCCTGAATTCCTGACGAAACCTGTTATTTTGACGACTGGCGACATTATTCATATGTTCCTGTTCCTCTTTTTCTTTTTGAATGTCCTGTAATGGTTTTTCGACTTCTGCGCGTGGTTCTAATCTGAGAACAAATCGGCTGGTTGTTGTAGGCCTTTTTATGTCTAACTGTGAAGTCGTAGTCAGCTAGAATTAAGCGAAAGCGCGTATATATACCTACGCGGTCTGGCAGGTTTTGTAGATTTGTCAGAAAAAAAGGACGAACGGGTGGTTTAAGAGAGAGTACTGAAACGACGCACCACGTAGATCAGTTCTTTCAGCCAAGTGCTACTCTTCTGTTCACTCTTAGAGAGTCTCCTGCTACAGTAGGCAACCACTTTCACCTCTTGTGTTTCAGGGTTGTAACTTGTGAGGATTCCACTGACGTGGACCTGACCGGCATCACGTTTCTCCAGATTCTCATCAAAGTGTGATAAGGATGGTGCATGCAAAATATCCTCTTAATTTTTCAGCTAAGAGTTGTTGAAAGCGCTCGATTTTAGAGGTGCAAGATCGGATATGGATACGACACGAATAAACGAGCAACCCCAAGAAAACTTTTAATTTGACAGTTTAGTTCTAGGGCGTTCAAAATTCTTTATTTCTCGTGCCATTTTGGGTGAAATAGCTATGTGAGAACCAGATATACGGACACCCAGGACATTAAGCTAAGAAAAAAACAAACAAACAAACAAACAAAAAAAAAAAAACAAGTGTGCCTTGCGCGTTGAGGCGCGAAAATTGGTTTTGTAAGCGTTTGAAAAGCGCTTCTAAAAGCTGATCAGCTGTATAGTCACTAAGCACTAAATTATCTGCGAAGCTAGTAATCGTGATTGGTAGGTCTTGTAACAACATCCTAATGATTATGGACAGAGCCTGGGCTGAGGAAACATGTCCCATTGAAAAGTTGAAAGCTCTTTCTTGTACGTGGAACTTCGGAAGTTATGTACTTCCATGAGCCTGGATGAAATCTTATTTGATGATATGACTGATATATCTATGGTGCTTACCACGTATACTCGAAGCACATAAGATAAAATGAAGTGTATGGGCGGTAACAGCACTATGGCTTACGCCCATCCCGCCGAAAGCACATCTCCTGCATTCTGAAATAGTATAGATAAATATCTTGTAAAAGTGTTAGTCCTGTAAATTTAGTATTAAGCGGAACTCCTTGGAATTAGGCTTCTTTACTATCAACAGAGGTGAAGAATATTAGCTTGAAGACGTTTCTCGGATAACTCTGGCTTTGAGAAAATCCTGTAGTTGCTAATCGCCCTGTGCCCTGATGCCCGGGATCACTGTGGTGACCTTTTATGAAATGTTGCTGCTTTATCGATCTTTACATGGTGTACATAGCCTTTAAAGTATGAAATATCACTTGAAGAATAAGCAAAGACGTCGCGATAGTTATAGAGAAGCTTTGAAATCTTTGCCTTCAATTTTTCTGATAGATCTTTATTGATGTCGAAAAGTTTTTCAGTGTACTTCAATCTCACTTCAATCTCCTGTTTTGTACGATATTTGTAAACATCATCCGGGTCGCTTTCTTTTTGTTCTGAAATTTTGTAAGTAATCTCCTCTAAATTCTGGTCGGTATATGCCACTGGTGAATTCTTGCGCAATTTTAGAGGTTAGTAATTAATCTTCAGTGATTAATTACTAAAATAGCATATTCATAAACAGGCATTTTCAATGATAAACCTACCAGACCATGTCTGTCACACGATGTTTGCAGTAATCTAACATAAAGGAATTCTGACTGCTGTTTTTTCTGTTTCATTGACTTTAACAGGAAGAAAAAAGTATGTTTTCGCAGAAATTACAATGTCTGCTGACGCTTGTTGTTGGATCATATTTACAGCAGCTTGCGAGATGTCGCTTTTTTCTTTTCCTATGCAAGGAAATTGTGGTTTCTTTGCTTTCTTATAAAAAGAAATTACGTTTTGATGTATGTCAATTTTCGTTTGCAGTCTGTTTAAAATATCCTGTCCAAAGATTGGATTATAATCTCCATTTTCGATGATTCTGAAGTAATAAGAATACATTGTATTGTAAATCTTGAATTTTATCAATGCTATGTAATTTAGTTTGAGCAATTTACCAGCTATTCCTATAACGTGTTACAAAAGGAATTAACTTGCATTTCTTTGGTAGCTGAAATTTAGACCATAGGCTAATGCCTGACGCGGTATCGATAATTATTGGAATTGAGTTATCATTTACTTTAACTCGTATTAGAGATTTATTTTCTTCCGTGTCATACGAAATTGTTTCTCTTCTTCCCGGAGTTACTGACTGACTAGAATAAATGTTTGCTATGGATTCATAAGTGACAGATCCTTTCGTCTTCTTTTTGACTTGTAGCTGTTTATATGTAAGTTCCGTCATTAGGTTTTGTGACTGTAATTGAAAAACCATGTCGAGAGCTACATCCTGAAGATACATTTGCAAAGCCGGTTTCTTTTTATCGTCATCCCAATTATGGAGCGTTCCCATATGCTCGAACAACATGAAAAATCTATCTGGATCCTCGGTTATTTTACCCGAAATTTTTGTTAGGTGCGGCAGGCTATATGAGGGATTTGTAGCCATATTCGTGTCTCCGGTCGAATCCCTTTCGCTACTAGAATTATCAAAATTTCCAGTACGACTATCAGATTTCGTAGTTGGCATTTATTACCTATTAGCTACTAAATTTTACGACTCAGTCTTTACTGTAACCCTAAAAAAAATCATCATGGAACATACCTGACGTAGAACATGTCCTTGTTGAGTCGAAAGGAAAAAACGCTTATGAAGAACAGGTCCGTATATAGACACTTGACATTTAATTCCGCACTTCTTTAAAAAAAAAAAAAAAAAAAAAACTGTTCTGAGCACGGCGTACTTTTATATATGTTTGGAATTTCCAAACCATGGTCGCATCCACCACGTAATGTTTCGGTGTATTTCCGAAGTGCTTAATAGGTAGAACGAAACGATACACGGAATTGTGTTTTCTCCCAGAACCAGTTTACTATAAAATATGTACAAGTACGAATTAGGTTAAGACGACCCGAACCGGAATTAGAAGTGAGTTTACAGAAACTTATGGCCTTCTTTTCCTTGGGTTTATGCCTAAGAAAAGTGAGATAGACACCAGTTCGTTGCTAACTGTGTATGAAGGATAGCTTCGACTCCGTTGCAAGTCGTAGCAGGAAGGTTAGAGAGAGGCGACCACCCAGACGAGGAGTGATATTAGTTGCCTAGATGTCTGGATATTTTATAGAATCCTTTTGAGAGTGGTTCTCTAAGTCCCTCCTTCTGCTGTGCCAACTCCATCTTCGGTCTTTGATCGAAATGCTGTCGTCTGCTTGATGTTTACTATGGCTTGTGTCACTTTACTACTTGTTTACGTTAAGACGCTTAAACAGCGTAGTACACACATTTTACTATTTGTTTATATCTTGAATGAGTGGCACGTGCTCTCAGGCACGCGGATCATTATAATATTCTGTTAGAGATAAGCGTATCTGTTCACTGATTTATGTTATACTGACAGGTTATTTACAAAAATACAGTATTGCATATTCTCACTACAGCATGGGATTTACGTTCTTGAAATAGTCAGCTTTGAGGAATATATATAAATACATACAAATAATTTTCCAGAACCGAGGACCTCACGAATAGAAAGAAGCCACGCTCTCTTCCATTTAGCTAACATCAACACATCTACCTACCTCTTTCAGAGAAAACTCCTTGTGAAGAAACATGACTGAATTTTCGGTGTCCAAGACAATGGCAATCATATCTGTTGCAAATGCTGCTGTTTTTTCTCCTTTGTCTTATTTATTGTACTATGAATGTGAGAACTATGTTTGCTGTCTTTGGAAATGTTCTTTTACGTATGGAAAAGCAGGTGACAAATCCATCACATTTAAGCATAGTTTCAAAATACTGTATCATTATGTATTTCAATGAAAGTTACTTTTTTCTACACTTAATAACATTTCGACATATTTTATTGCACTAGAAGAAGAAAAACACATTCATACTAACGTTTCCTAGTTGCGAAGATTCACCTTTGGTGGCTCGAACTTGGCATCTTTGGTTTACAGTTTCCAAAGATACCCGAAGTTGAACTTAAAAGAATTTTCAGCTCAAAAATGAACTAATTATTGCGGTCATCCTTTTGGGAATAGGGTGTATGTACATTTTATTTTGGCTAAATTAGTAGTCATTTTTAACTTTAGAATTAGCCTACGATGGTCAGAGAAAATAAAGCTTAAATGTTATTATTATTATTTGCGTGGAAGTACCCACTATGTACTGATACCTTCAGATCATCGAATTTATTTAACAAAAAGATGGCAACCCTAGTGAAAAGAATAATTCGAGAAGTGTGTGACAATACATATGAAATACATTCGTGCAGCGCTGCATCCCATGTGACATGAAAGGACACCGCAGCAGTAGAAAACAATTAAGGAACGTGCTACCATGGGTAATTAAAGAACTGCTACATTTGATCACTGATCAAATGATTTGTGATAATATAGAAAACAAATTAAAATGGATCTTGTTACAACTAAAGAAGGTTCAAGCATGGCAATTGATGGGGAAAGTGGCACAGAAGTGTTAACATACAGGAATGATCAAATTACCTCAGTTCTTGCTGAAAGAAAATAAGATAGACAACCAAAAAAAGAAAGAAACTGCCTCTGCCATCCGCTGTCAATATTCCAAACTACAAGGAGCAAAAAGTCCGCTGACGACCGACGAGGGATTCAGCAGGAATATTGCATGTCGCAAGAGCAATATTGATTGATTTAAATAAAAAATCCTTTTTACTAAAAAAAAAAAGGAGAAAAAAAGTTCATTATTTTTAATCATCCTGTGATTTGAATCATATGTAAGCTTGAAATTTACCCCTTAGTCCTGAAGTGATGATATGCTCTTATGATGTGGTTCATTTTGATTGGCAAAATTTTAGAAGAGAACGTAGTAGGCACATTATAAGTTTACAATCTGCATTACAAATAAGCTTACTTTTGTAATACATATAAAAACGAACTCACAGAAAACAGAAAATCTGAGTTTTTGTTTACAAAAGAAAAACTGTTGTTTCGTAACATTGCCTACTTTGTGTATTTATATCAAACTATTTGATTTCTCCATAAATTGCTGAAAAACAATTTATACTCAATGGAAGTATAAAGTTTAGCTAGTGAATGGTGAAGAATGAAAACGCTTTCTTCCGTAGCGACCACCACATGAATTTTACTTTAGTTTTTACTGGTTAAGGTTTTGAAAAGGAAAAACTAACTTGGTAGCTCATTTAGTACCGCAAATTATTTAAATCAAAAATGTTGATTCAAATAAAAAAAAAATCGATTTAAGTAAAAAAAAGCAACAAAAAATGATTTTTTTTTTTAACCCTGCGCAAGAGGTTCGGCATAAAACTAGAAAGGATTAACACAAACTGAAGAAAGTGTACACACAGAAAACAAACTTCGTTTGATGAATTTTACTTAGGCAAAGCTATTCTAGTATAGCGCTGTGTGAATGGAGTTTAACATAACTATACCGGAACACAACAGTTTGGTATCAATTTACATACAGAGAAGTAAAATAAATGCGAAAAATACTTCTTAAGTATACTTGCTTTCCAATTGCACTAAAATATAAAAATAAATTTGTTACCTACGGACCAAGTAGCTCTGAAACGAACTTTTAAAATTCAAGGTGGTTCTGAAGAAAAAGAAAATCGTAATCGCCTGTAACATGCTAGCAATCAGATTTATTCAAAGTGAGTCATGGAATTTGAGAAAGCGCATTTAGTATCATACACTACAAGAGGGGCTTTGTTTTATAGCTGGGTACGGCTGCATAGTCTCTAGGTAGAAAAAACAAAACATTATTGATGGTTTGGTGCAACTTTAAAAATCAAGCACACTTGTAAGACAAAGGATTCTCACAATGCCGCCAGCGTCCCTCGGAATACCCTGACATAAAATTTAACGAACATTGTTCAATGCTTTAAAATGAAGAAGATTCGGTTTAACGCACCGTCGTGGACATAGACAAATAAATGCAATCAACGTCAAACAAACAATATCTATAGGGTGCATTCAAAACTCATGCTCAGTGAAGGACACAAGAAAAGAAGAGAACTCACTGTCATAGTAATCAGTCCTCAAACAATATAGCGATCTAACATAACACTCCACCGAAAAACATGAGGATATCTACCAATCGAGCTAGATATGTATAATTAAAAGAGACCGCCAAACTAAACAATTATTATCGGTATCGATAATAATAAAAGAAATTTATATATTCGCGCAACGGAGAAAGAAATAAACATAACTTTATTATATCAGTGACCTTATAATCTACTTCCAACCAATAAGAATATGCACAGCACAAAGTTCGCATACTGAAACAGTATCTAGCCTCATTCCATGTCAAACTTCAACTATTAAATTGTACTCAGGGAGGACTTTAGCAATCCCTAGAGGGTAAATAATAATAATAATTCATTACATGGGAGGAAATCTCTATCAGCTGGAGCCAGGACTTACGCTCTGCCTGCAACCCCAAATATAAACACCTATCATCAATATGAACGTACTTAACTAGTACGTAGACCTTCCAGGAAAAATCTAATCCAAACCAAATCTAATACCACCTAAACAGTCAGCAATACCAAACCAATAAACGAAACAGTGCACATTGATGTTCAGAGGCCACTGCAAACACTGATATACTAGTTCATACGAAGGAAAAGACATGCAAGAAATATTTGCCAGATCTCGTATCTTTGTTCGTGATAAATATGATCCGTATCAGATAATATTGGAACGAGAATGAAGTTATCGTCTTTTATAAAACGTTAATGTTGAAAAACTACATTGCATCTAAGCGCTCTGAAAGAACTTAATCTTAGGTTTAAATTAAATTTCAAATCAACAATCTTAGTCAAAGAAAAATCGTTAGATACTACTTCAATCTATTATAGTAATTTATAGACATAAAAATCATTAGTCTATATCGTAATGATTATTTGGTTGTTACTTCGTAATGTAGCGACAAGATCGTATATGACGTGATAGCACAGTCTTCTAAATATACGATTTAATCTGGTAGAGTCCGTTTGACCAAAGATAATTTATTATAGTGGTTGATTTAGAAAATAATAGAGCAAAACTTATTGACGTTTTACAGACACCAGTTTATTACAAAAAATCATATCCGGTGAATTGGCTAATGTCTTCCTGCGAAATCTTTAACTAAACATGATTAAGGTTAGAAGCATACCATCAAAATTAAAATTGATTATGATAAAAATCATTGTCAGAAATTTAATATAATTATAATCACAACTTTTCTTGATATACCGCAGGAAAGCACCATAGCAATCTGCACTGAATAAGATACTTCCAACTGTTCTAATTTCCTCTTAACTGAGACTTGCCTGACATTTCTGCTTAAACTCCAAGAAAAGATTATGGATTATTAGACAAGTAAATCACTCAAATCATCCTAAATGTCGAATACTGACATACGATATACCAATTTCTACACCCTCCAAGGAACGCTACCATAACACAACTTCTAACTGGCGAGTACTACTATTATCGTAAGAAATGTGAAAAATTAGTCCCTCAACCATTTACCTTAGCAACGGCTAATATACTGCAATTATGTGCTGTTAGTTGACGATAAAAGGAAAATAAACTCATAAAAAGGCAAGTAAAACATAAAAATAGAAAATAAAATAATTAAAACAAGAGAAATAGCTCATTGTATATAATTGTTTGGAAACCAATCAGGAAAGAGAATGCTTCTCGTAGACAGCCTACAATTGAAAAAGGCAAGAATAATAGAAAACTATTAGTATTCCAAGTAGTATGTATTCTTACGCCACATAAAAATATAAACGTGTGTGAATGTGTTTGATAAACTTTATACATTATAATGAAGTAGGGCTATTTCCAGCCACTACATCGGGGTTACAGAAAACTTGGATTTTAGAATTCAACCTTTATTTCAGAACCAAACTCAGCGTCCTTTGGAACTCAGACCTGTAATACGCTGAACATTGGGTATTTAAAAACATATGTTTCCTGCTGCCTCCATCTTGAATCTTGGAACTGATTTTTTAAAATTCATAATTAAACTCAGCGATCCTTGAAATGCCAGACATAAATTGTGTCACGAAAATTGGATGATAGTTTAATATGTTTCTGATTTTATTCAAAGTTTTTAACTTTAAAATCTAATTCAGCGAATTTCGGAATACTTTGATACGAAATTTCACGGACAGTGTTTCAAAGCTAAATCATTTCGGGGTGGTGCTTGAATTTTGTAAACCAAGGCGCCATATTGAATTTTAGAATTCAAAATTTTTAACTTCAGATTATATTTTCAGCACCCTTCGAAACCATCAGACCTGAAATTTAACGAAAATTGGATGACATTTTAAATATAAGCTGTTTCATGTCGCTGTCATCTTGGACTTAAGAATTCCAAAATTTCCGACTTCAGAAGCAAACTCTGCGAATTTTAGAATTTCCAGATATTAAGTTTAAGAAAAATCGGATTTTAAAACTGAGTTTGCACTGCTGTCAACTTGGATTTTAGGATGCAACTTTTTAGATTTAATTTCAAAACAAAACCTGTGCCCCTTAAAATTTCCCAGATATGAAATTTCAAGATAATTGGATTGTTATTAACTCACAATGTGTATTCGCCTGCGGAATGTAAGTTTACTGCACCATTTAATCAGGAACGAACTTGGAAGACAAATACCCGAGCCCAAAACAAGAAAGAAAGTTCATATGAGAAAAACACTTCGATTTCGAGACTTTATCCCCTGTGCGATTCGCCCGCGCCGTGAACAACGCATGGGGTATGTGAAGGTACCGCTCCACATATTCTTGACCTACGGTGGGTTAATCAGTCCCATGCTCGACCGCCTTTACCTGCCAAGGTGTTCAGGAATACCAAGAACACTCTGGTACTTAATTTGATAGGAGGCTGAGTGCACCTCAGAGCATCAGCATGAAAACATTGCGAGAAAAGTCTCCAGTGTCCTGGCCGGGATTTGAACCCGGACCGCCTTATTCGTAGTTATACGCGTTACCGTCTGAGCTACGGCGACTCCTCGGGTTTCGAAATATAGGGCTTCAATCTAAGAGCTCAAAATTCGACTACTTGCAATGGTAAATAAAATTAACATTTCTCCGTAATTCATAAACCACACATTAAAATAAAAGTACGATTTGGAAGTTGATTTGTATTAATATAGTAGATATTACGAAGTATGATGTCATTGGAAGGACAGTGCGAACCTGGTTTCAATTTTTATTTTTCAAATAGTATTAGGGTCAGTTTATTAGATAATTGGTATCCTCTAGTGATGGTACGCATTACACGTAAAGCACAGAATGTAGTGTTGCAAGCTGTTAATAACGTAAGAGCTGAAAGGCCCAAATTTACCGTTAACATGTAACCTCGTATATTATTCCTAGTCTGCAACTCTGCTTTACATATAATGTTCATCAGTAGGGGATACTAAGTATCCACAATAGTCGACGTCTACAGCCTCTGAAAAAAAAAACTTCATGCAAGGTTGCAACAATGACAGTCTACCCAATGACATCAACCTGAAGCTGTTAGTATCTATTATGTTGATTCAAATCGACTGCTAAAAACGTACTTACTTAATGCAGGGTTTATGATTTATGGAGAAATGTTAATTTTGTTTAACTTTGAATGAAATTGACTTTCGGTTGCTACTTTGAAACCCTGTATCTCGAAAATGAAGTTTCCGAAAAATTCTCATGTGAACTCTCTTCCTTGTTTTTGTCTCAGGTATTCACTTTCGAAGTTTATTCCTGACTAAACTGATCACATGAACACCCTTGCTCTGTTCACTGTCGTCCAGCGTTCTACAGGAATATGTACTCTCTTTCTTTTAACTACTCGCTCGTTAAGAGGCTCTGAAATATTGCACTCTGTAACTGTGTGGATAGTAATAACGTAACTTATCATTCACATTAAGTATCTTATTTCCTGTTTATTTTTATTTTCACCTTGAATTGCCCTTAATACATCAGTTTCTCTTCATGATTATAGATATTTCCGGGTGACTATCTGAAAAGCAATTAAAAACTATATTATGAAGTCCTGCCTCAAATGGTAAAATTGTACTTTGTACTCTGGGATCAGCTACCGCCAAACATGAGAATTATTGATCATATGGAAAAATATACTTTGGAATCTACTGTTGGAAATGCTTTGATAATAAGGTACAATTTATTTTTTTCATGCACTGTAAGGTATGATAGAATAGTCGAAGACAATAAAAACTAATAGATTAAATTGTTATTAACCACCTAAACGAACTGGTGATCTAATAAGGACGGAACTTACAGTTTTGGGCAAAATGGGCTCGAACCACTGTTGCCAAAGTTAGCAGGAACGAAAAAGCAAACAGTGAACCTAAATTAACATAAGAAATAATAAAAAATGTTTAAAGACATTCTTTTCTTAATCAATTCGTACTGAAAAGGGGAAAAATAACTGTTTATGCATGGCTAAAAAGAAAAGCATGGGCATGCTCTCATATACAGTCACTTCATAACTTCTCGAAATGACGCACCCTATTCTTTTCTTTTTAGTCATGCATAAACAAAATTAATTTTTACTTTTTACTACGAATTGATTAAAAAAATAATGCATTTAATTTTTTTAGTTATTTCGATGTGAACGACTCGCTTGACTCGAGTCGAGTATAGTCCAGTTCAGTCGGTGCTCAGTACCTACTTGAGTCGAGTTGGCGCTCACTATGTGTTCGAGTCAAGTCGAGTCGGCGCTCAGTAGCTGCTCGAGTCGCTGCTCAGAGAGACTCACGCTGCGACTCGGTTACAGTGAGTCGAGCTCGAACGACTCGACTCGCGCGGTAGACTCGCCGCTCGAGCCGAGCGGATTGACATCGCTATTTCGACACATGTCTCTGAAAGTACAGTAAAGAATTTGGGATCGACTTGCCGCCCCTTTTTCCAAGCACTACCAGAGTGGCACAGACACGTCCTCCTTTCATAAAACATTAGAGCCGCTTACTTATATTCTTCTCCGTATGACTACATTCATTACTGGCCATCGAGCTTGACCATTCTGCGTAAGGTTTACGCTCACACAGTAATTCAAATTGTGAAGGGAAGAAATAAAAAGTGAGTTTCGTAACACGAAGGATTGCCAAGCAAACAATGGTACGAAGCTGTCAACAAATGTACAGC
>JAGDQP010043978.1:441-13416 GCA_022664845.1 Lepisma saccharinum | reverse complement strand
TTATTGTTTACTCATTTATGGCAGTTTTCTTATTGTTTACTCATTTAAGGCAACAACAATTCGTTTGCCTTAAGTTTATATCACAAACATATTCCACACCTCAAACAAGATTTTTAAAATACATTGTTGCGTAGCAAGTGTGAATTACATATTGAACAAATATCTTGTTTATTTATTATCAATGAGAGATATGTCATATCCCACTTGGATGGTGGTGATTACGTACATATGGAAAGCCATCTTATGCTCATTTTGATATGCTTCTTCAGAGAATTTCTGGGAAACGCCTACTTCGTTTGTGGTCTCTCTTGCGCAACCACTACGCAATATTGGAATACGCGCTTTTCGATAGAGCAGGTTTGAATTGTTTGGCGATAGCTTGCTGCATCTGCCATACTGCATCAGCTCTACCTAATATTAGTGGTAATGGAAAACCTGTAAAGTTCATTTGCCAAAATTCGCGCCAACCTGTAGCTTCAAAAGACGGCAGAATTTCAACCTAGGATACTATAATTTACTTAATTTGGATCACTGTTAACCAGCTGAAAGCTTGTCAGTGCTAACTTTACTAGTCTTATGTCGACATGTTTTAGGGTGTTATCCTTGATTTCATAGTTCCCTGCGTTCAACAATGAGTTGGACAGAGAGAGTATGTAAATCTCTTTTCATTGTTTATCTCTCGTCATTTCTGTGTATTCAATATAGGCTGCTTGCGATAACATGAAATTTTCCAGGTTGTGGGCCATCGTCTATGAAGGATCGACAGCTTCCAAACATTGAGAGCACATTTTTGACAACGAAAGCACTTAAACAATACTGGCTATACACTGCTTTCACACTGCGGTGAATGTCTGCTGCCATGTAACATTCGGGTGTAAGAAACCCGATCACTGCACGCTGTTTTAACTTGAAGTCTACATTACTCACACAGACACTGTCCCACACTGCTTCAGGGTTGGCTTATCCGCTCCGCCAAACAAGACGTGTGGCATCATCTGTCTATTATGTCCGCTACCTGTCTTCTGCGGCCTTTGGAAGCTGTGTGTTGCCCATGATGGAGAGTATTAACATATCATTACATTGCGTTTGATTAACTTATAATTAAACTACGTTTTCATGCATGTACCTAAGACATTGTTCCAGGAGATCGTGATTCTGCGAACAATTTCTAATATCAATAAATTTCAGTAACCGCCAATAATAAAACAATTTTGCATTAACGTTTTATTTGTCATATAAATCACCAATAATATTAAGCAAATATTTTACAGCTATGATTTTGCTATTCACATCAAGCATGAAAGAATCAAAATCTTAATTAGCATGGAAAGAGGAGAAACTTAAGAGCTGGCATGTTCATATAAATATACGCAATCGTACAAAACAAGTTTTGTATATTAGTATTATCTAAAGAATATCTACTCACAAGGCAAGTGAATATATCCCGTTAACCTCATGAATTTTGAGAGTAAGCAGTTTGCCAATCTACGTACATAGTTAAAGAGAGTGGTTCAGCAGACAGTAAAATTGTGAGTGTATAAATACAAGAAAAACATCGAAATTTGATACAGAAAAAATGGTGCCTCGGTCTCACAAACGCTGCTCTATTTGATTGGTCCAGTGCTGCCTTTTTTAATACAAAATAATTTCAGCTGAATAGTATAACATACCAAGATCTTCGACTGTTTTCTGTCCCTCCTGAAAAAAATACTTCGGTGGACTTGAGATATTTTGCAATTCACGTCTTCAATTCGGAAGAATATCTAGCTCACTCGAACATATGAGTATAGCAGCAGACGATCACTACTCCAGACATTCCTAAGGTTTTAGACAAGCCTTGTTTAAAGCAAGCGAGTTTGCCATTAGAAGACTGGTAGATGTTGTGGAGTCTGGAAGAAGGTGTACTTAGTAGAATCAACGTGTCATTACTATCTATCAAGCACAGTTTTAACTTGGCAGAGTTGTTCAAGGGTCGTATACGGTAGGTATATTAAAGTGGTAGAAACTTGAAAAATAGATGTATCTGGTATGTGTAAAATTATTGACTGGTTCATATTATCGTCGCTTACTTAATAATTTAGTGCATTCATAGTCCATATTATACTGCTTTCCGTATGGCGACGGCATATTTAAAGACAATAAGTCCCAAGTCATATGCCCTTGCTGATTTAAAAGTTTGAGGAATACAGTTCTGACGTTGAGTATATTGATTAGCCTCATCACTTGAGGGGTGTCAATCCAACAGAGGTCTAAAAGACTTTATGGACAGGCTTTTCAGGCATCTGGATACACCAGTCATATTGAAGGCAGCATTACAACCTGCTTTGGTGTCCTTAACCCTTACTACTACCAACATATTTTTAGACTGTGCCACATCAATATCTACTGTACCGAGTGAGAAATGACAGAGCATAAGATATTAGACAGAGGTTATAATTCAGTTATGGCCCATAAAAAGTGAGCAGCGATCATAATCGAAAAACATTTTTTAAATGTCCGCATTACGTTTAATGTTTCTAGTATATAGCTTAAGTGGACTGAAGAACCTATCATTCTCGATGTACGAACGCATTGTTTGCGAGAAAACTGGTTTTCTTTAAACGTCCTTCATGGCGGTGTTAGTTATACGTTCAAGTGACAAACTTGAATAAAGGGTGTTAAAAAATTATCACCATTTCAAAACAAGAAAAAAGTTCATTTGATGAATTGTAAGGACATCCGTAGTTTCGAGGTTAGTGCCTGACAAATCTAGCTAGACATCGTTGCAAAAAGCTCAATGACCTTGGAAATGAAGTGAGTCATGTAGGATTTATAAAATATTATTACCGTCGTACGAAACACTGTATTTGTGTAAATTTTATTACTGAGGGTGTATAGCTTGGATGAGATTTTCAATGTATGAATTTCATTCACAAGTAATTAATACTGTGCAGTAACAAGCTCGAGAATTCATTTTACGCCTTATTCTTCTATCCTAAACTTTGGTAAAGTGCAGTCTATGGGTACAACTTTGATTGAGATTTGCTATGTCGAGACGTCTAACATCACTGTTTGTCACGATGCCTTAAAACATTTAAATTCCTGTAGTTTTGAAAGCACATATATTTTCACTTTTTTTTAAACTGACCTCTGTCTCTCAAGTTTGACAAGTCGACTCTTCATTTTATGACAATAATTTTTAAACACTACATATGTTTTATATATTCGATAATCTAAACTGGATTGTGGTTAAAAATTGTACCAGTAATTACAAGGAACTTTAAAGTATATATCTCTAGCTTTGAGTATCTTCTTTAAAGCACCCGAATGCATCCTTCATTGTTGAAGGTTCTTTAAAGGTAACTAATATACCCTTGCAGTGTTGCTTACTCTGTTGTTAATTACCACGTTCCACTGAAAATGCTATCACCTATATCAACAAACGTTCATTACATCAATATTTTCATGCACATCGATGTGCGGTTCACTGTAAAATCTGTGACATAAATTTTTGACGATGTTTATAAGAAAGGTATTGTTATTCCTTCAGTGAAATTCAGATACGGTTTCACAACTTCTGATTGTTTTAATTAGTGCTCTCAAGATTATATGAAGGGTTTTAAACTTACTAGACTAACTCAATTTAGAAAGGCATTTTAAATGTTTGAATATCTTCTACATTGTTTACATAACTTCTGTATTTTAAATTGCATTCCTTTAATTATACAGTGACTGTAAAATTACTTCCGAACTCTTATTATCGTTTAACTGAAGTTATAATTTTTTAACACCTTTATGTACAATCCAAAGAAAGTGTTAGGCTGGTATGATTTAAAACCATTCATATGTTATGGCAAGTGTCATTATGATGATTGGTTGGACCGGCGCCGTGGGTTGAGAGACTGTGTTGAAACTGTGTCTATTGTGATTCGCGGTACGCAGTTTGGACACCATCTCCGTATGATTTTTAGCCTATGCTCTGTGGTCATTTCTCTCACTCATTTGTGATTATGACGTCAGCATTGCTGCTGCGGAACGTAGACGAAGAAGAAGAACCCTACTGTTAGACTGTGTGTTGAAATAGTTGCTGATGCAACGAAAATTCAAGATCGCCCTAAAAATGGTAGACTGTCAGTACCGTATATAATTTGATGGGACAGTCAGATTACTCTGGGATAGTGGAGCCGGAGTGCTGCCAGATACCTGTGAGTAATTAATTTCATGAATACATCTACTATAAGTAGGATATTTAGATCTTTCATATGTCTCGAAGTGCCTACTAGATCATACGTTGTATGGCAGTGGTGGCTGAAGACTAGTCTTTTGTGCATATAAACTGAGCAGAAAAGTGGCACGAAACATATGGAATATGTCAATGAATGTATGTAGGCCACGCATGTATTATTAGTTTTAGTGCGCGTGCATACATTAATAAATACGGAATAAACGAAATTACAGTAACTGAGTACTAAACCCGACCCGTGACAATTTTGTCTTCAAAACTCAATATGTAATATTTGTTTAAGTAAGTACATACGTTTATAATCATTTAACGTACGTTCACAGTATTTTAACGTATATTGCAGTGGAATATAGTGAATTCTATATATCGAATGACGTCACAACAGGAACAGTTCAGTTACAGACTATTCACGTCCGGTCGTCGTCTTCTTATGTAAGCATGTATCGGCGACATCTACTGTGTCGATTCGAACCATACTTTCCAATTGAAATAACGTTGACGTTGATAATATTTTTGTGCACACTTTATTAAAAAAAAATTGTTAATTTGTGTGCATCATATTTAAACAAATTATTATTGTCATTTTGTATATGTGTACTTGAGGTCGTAGTACGAAAAAACTGCATCCACAATTAGGTAGATTGTGTAAACAAAATTATTTAGAATAGATTTCGCATGAGATATATGCTAGCAATTCGTTGTGTAAGGTTTGTCCTAATTGAAAACAGCTCAAATATTATGAAAGCTGAGGTTAAAAATTGCTACTGTAATTTTTTACGGTACCGCAAGTGCGTCGTGTGAATGTTTTAGTAGTTGAAGCATTTGAACTGTCAGAGAGGGATACTATCTTTTTCTGTTTACACACTGTTATACAGAGATCGTAGATAACTATTTTACATAAACATAACTGAACGAGCTATACGATGTATAGTTGTTTTACGCACGTTAGCATAGAACCTGCATATGAATAATAAAAATCTAAGAATAAAATAGTACATTGGAATATTCAGAAAGCGTTAAGTTCCATCTGTAGTCGTGTGTCATTCATCATAAATAGGCGATAAGAGAACATAAAATACGTAAGAGCGTAATAATCATATCTACCTTTCTATTATTTTCAATTGTCCGAATGTGTGAAAATTTCTTGAAAAGGAAATTTCTCATGTACTGCACGTATTAGTCATTAGTGTATACGTTGTATGTCTTGCTCATTTATTTCAACCCTATATGTCCAATCATAGTTATTTTTAAGTTAAACTATCAGTGAAAAACTTGTATAATAGATAATAAAAGTTAATAAGACTTAATAAAGATACAGTATAACAAACTCAATTACTGCGCAGAGACGTGATAACTATTCAAACGAATTGGTGTTATTTGGTCGAATTATATTCGTCATTAATTAATCAGTTGCAGTACAATGCGTGCTGTATTTAATGCGTCTTGTAATTCACGTGTTATCAGTTATAGTACATCATTGAATAATGTTTTAACCAACATTTACGTTGTTTTCCCATACTGTATATTGTCCGAACGGATTTCAACAATAATAAAATATTAGTTCAGTGCATGAAATATTTTATTGTGTTGACGATCACACACAATCGACGTGATATCCCTCCTGCTGCTTATTAGTTTATCACATCTCCGCGTCAAAGTAGTTGGTGATTCAAAAATCTCCAGGTTGTTTTTAGTATCAGTATCCCTTCGTGCTTTATCTCCTAGTGCGAAAGAACTTTCGCTTTTCAAGGTCGCATATACCAGATACATTTCAGAAGGAACCATCAGGGAACCCTTCGTATTGAAATCGGCCGAACGTGTCGACAAGATATTTCGGTTGAGTCTCATCACACTACCTCCTAAGACTCTGGATCCTCAGGACTGTTGGAATATAGCAGTCAGGAGAGTTACATTGCCAACTAAGTTCAACGAATTACGACGAAAGAACTAAGTTCAATGAATCTATGTACTTTTGTCGATAAAAAAATCCCACTTATGTTTTAATTTATTTCACTTATTTATTTTTCAACCTTAATAACCTTTTTATAGTGCTGATTTCTGTAGTTAGAATGCAGATGTTTAGGATGTTACAGCAATACGGGTGTTTATTTCCATTGTCATGTCATTTTCAGACGGGGACAGGTTATAGGGTAGGAATGGTAGTCGTTATTAATGTTTTATTATTTCGGGATAGTATTTACTTCACAATGCATAGTTACTTATGCGTTGATAAAAATAGTTTGAATCACATTCTTGAAAATTGTTATTCGATTGTCTACTGTTAATGCTGAGATGCAGAATTTGTTTCTGTTTTAAGTCAAGCACAGAAAACTGTCACACGACCAAATTTTATGGCGAGTTCATGGCACAAAATTATGTATTAACTGTCAAAAGCATACACCTCGCTAAGAAAATATAATGTAAAATATGAGAGTAAGGGAAGATACCCCTGCGGCATGTTTAAGTAGAACAAACCTTTTACGACCACAGTATTACAGGCAAGAATGAGGAATACGTTTCGTTCTCTGCTGTTCTTCTTGTTTCTGAAATAAAAAATATAAATTATTTCAAACAATTTACGGTGAAGAAAAATATCCGGAAAACAAATTAACTAAAACAAAAGCAACAACATTTACAACAACAAAACAAATGCATTTACAATTGTTTATCTTTTCCAACTCCATTCCATTAAAATGTATATAATTTTCAAACCAAAATAATCTTCTATTTCTTATAATGTATACTTATTTTATGTAATCAAATACATTAATGGAAACTGCTTTTAAAGTATGTTGAGTGTAATATTCCAATTTAATCCATTTTTATCGTTAACTGATTGCGCAGTACATGGTGATGTTGTTTTCAAATTATCCCGGCGAAATGGTTAATGTCCTCAGTCGATGTTGCGGTTCACTTGTCAATATAGAACTAGAACACCTGCTGGTGTCAGAAATAGACGAGCGGAACGAGGAGAAAAGAGAAACAGAGAGAGCATTTGCAATAGATGCCCATGTTGAAGAGATAATACAGGTTTGATTAAAATAAATTAAGGAAAAGGATTATATTTATATGTTCACTCCAGAAACCCGTAGTGCACTCTGATAAACCAAAAACAATATTAGATGATATACATAACTTTTATTCTACAAAGTAAATTTAGTTAAATTTTACCATAAGAATATACCTAGGTATAGAATATATGTATTATATTACATCTGTTTTTCAAGATTTCTTAGTTCTGAAATTGTCCTTTCCTCTAATTTCATTTTACACATACGTGTCATTGTGTGTCTATATGTGAATAAACATTGTGTGTTTACTATATTGTCTTGCAGTATGCATGGTGGTACGTGTGTTAATCTGATCAAAGGAAAATGCATGTTATTTGGAATATTAGTTTGAGGTATACAGTTATATGCATACGAATTTATACCCCATTCAGCTTCAGTTATACTTATTTGAAGTTTAATTTTCCACACGTATACGTAAATGTAGTCTGCTCTTTATGTCGTACAAGGTACTACGAGAATCAGTACAAGATTACTTACGTAAGATATTGATAAACCTCTAGAAGTAGTCACACCAATTTGCATTAAGACGCTTTAAAAACATTAGCAATGCTTTCAGCTCTTATTTGAGATTACAATATAGAAAATTACGTGGCAGGTAAGAATGCTAACTTAAAAAGTCAAGCTAACAATTTCTATTTCAGACACAAAAAATATAATGTGATACGATAATTAAAGTAATAACAAATGGTAGATTGTAGAAGCAATAGTCTCCTAAACCCTGATATTAATCCAGAAAAAGCTACTTCTGATTTTTTTAAACTTTTATTTATGACCTTTAGGTATCTATTGCTGGGGCCGAACTACTTCTGAAAATAGAACATCTGATCAACTCCCTTAATGTTTATTAAAATTGATTCTGCATTAATTTATGTTGTATTAAATGCAGTTAAATTCGAACTATCGTTCTTAACGTTAAATATGATCTTCAAACTTTTAATTATCCAAGAGTTTCATAATATTACCTGTATTATCGGTTTATTAAAAATATATCGTATTATTATAGATAGTGAAAAGTCACAATTTTCCGAAGGTGATACATTTCTTTTATCATGAGCTGGAACAAAGGTGACCGTTTTAAATTATGAGAGACTTACAAGTCAGTGAAAATATAAGTTTGAGTGACCTTCTCTTGACGACATGTCAAGCCAGATGCCATCTAATAAATGAGATGTCAGTAAGAAAATCTTAGTGCAATCTCATTCTATAATTTCAAATGAGAAATGCAGGATGTTCGTTCCAATCTTCAAATGTATACCAATTGGAAAGACTTAGATTATAAGATGAATTATTTCAACGTCACAGCTGTAGATGTGAGGTCGCATGATGAGTCGGGAACAAAAATAGTGGAACACACTCTTTCTTAGAATCTAATATTGTCAAATAGACTTCGCAACAAAAATTGCCAATATTAAGTATCGATTGTCTTCATAAAAAATACATTGAAAATATCTTAAGAACACAAAGAAAGAATGTGCTTTGTCCATTCTTGGCTAAATTGATATAATAGGGCCATTTGTTTGTTCTTTGAACGGCCGTGTTAACAATCTATCATGCGTGAAGAAAATATGCTTAGCCCGTGTGTTACAAGCAAATCTTTATTTGATGAGCAGGTATATGTAATGTCTTTATGGACTTTTGAAACGTTCTCCTGTAAATTGAAGAAAATAGACAAAACACTTTCTTTTCCTGTGGTCTTCATTTGCATTGATTTTTTTCGTTCAATTATGTAAATAAAAAACAGGATAATTTGGTCAAATTTCTCAATAAGTACAAGCAAAATATTTCCAACGATTTTGAATTGTAAATTAAAACAAAATGTCAAAGTTGTAAGAAACATTACCGTGTATGTTGGTCCTAGTAATAAATATTCGAGATTATTTATATATGTATACAACTACGAAATTTATATGCTCCATAAAGACATTAAGCAATACCTAATTCTTGCCTATTTCACGATATTTTACGATATATCGTTGTCAGATGACTGAGAGTTGTAATAAATGATAAAATGGAAGTTTCACAGAATTCAGCCTATTGCTGAACTTCTTTTCTCGCGATGTACTTTTGTGATAGATTTTGAAAGGTGATCATCAACATAATCAAATTATGTTTTATTATTACATACTAATTACATATATATTCAATGATATGATGTGGCAATTATGGGTTGTAAAAGCGACAAAAATATTGAACAACTTGTTAAAATGATGTCTTAATACACTATTTTTAAGTTTCTCTACGTGAAATAATTTTATTCATGTGATTTGAATTTTCATTATAGTTGTTAACTAATTTTATTTCAGTAAACAGTTTAACAAGTTTGTGTATTTTGTGATCATACCAAGATTGATATGAATATATAATGAGCTAAGTCTTCTTAGATAAATTATTTAAAAAGTTTCAAATTAAAATTATTCATAGTTGTATTGCTTCTTCCTTCGTTCACTCAATAAGAACTTCTAAAGATCATAAACTTTGATAATGTTTATAAAAATCTCAAATATGTTTTTAAAAATTTGAATCAAGAGTATACTTATACTGTCAAATTATTTGCAAAAGTTTTACTGCTTAAAGTCTAGCATTAGAAATTCAAAATCGAAAAGAACAAGAAATAGAAAAGAAGAACACTTTTAGGAGCGTAAACACCATTAAAACAAGAAAAGTAAGAAAGTAAAGAAATTAACCGAAAAAAGAGTTAAGTTCGTATCTTAAAACTTTCCTTCCCTAGTCTTAATTAAATATTCAGTCTCAGTTTCTTACATATATAAACTGGGACAAACAAATATACTCGTATATATAAAGGGAAGCCATACACTGTTTACTTCTTTCATTTTTTTGTCAAAGACGCAAACTTTACAAAAGTTAAAATTCTTGCTTTTCCTCTTTAATATTCTTTGCTTTAGAAAACAGTTCTCTACTGGGAATTCTTTTTCAGGTGAAGAGAAATTACTGCGTATGTAAAGTAAAACGAGAAAGAACAGTTCGTTTGCATATATGAAATTGTAAGATTTTCAGATCTTCAATACTAAAATGAATTGCGAGAAATTCCCTGAGGAGTTCCTAACATTTTTAAAAATTTTTTCTCCAACTTAGAAAAAACAAACACAAAATAAAATATAATTTATTCATGATTAAAATTATGTTCAATTTATTCTTGTTTATTCTCCTTAATTTAAAAGAAACTACATAATATAATTTTGTTAAGCTTCTTGTACTTCTACTAACCAAATACATACAATATTCTGCGTGTTCTGTATTTTGCTATGTTTCTCATGGAGCTAGGAAATACAAGTGTT
The DNA here is from genome assembly GCA_022664845.1 of Lepisma saccharinum. Taxonomy (NCBI): domain Eukaryota; kingdom Metazoa; phylum Arthropoda; class Insecta; order Zygentoma; family Lepismatidae; genus Lepisma; species Lepisma saccharinum. The sequence goes on along the minus strand of JAGDQP010043978.1, from coordinate 2,827 downwards.
TTCGAATATAAAAACCTTAAATCAAATTGTGACATTACACTGAATGACTGAAAGGAATAACACATAAAATATTTTCAAATGTTTTTATTATCAGCTAATTTCTTCTATTACAGCTTTTTCCTTTTCCTGAAACTATTCAAACGTATCGTCATTTGTAATTATGCTCGAATTAGTTTTACCACGTTTCGTCGGAAATACTTCGACCGTGTAAACAGTTGAAAATGTAAATAATAAGATTTTTGAGAGGGTTTGTCTGTATTTAGAAATGGAGAAATATTTCTATGGAGAAATTATACGAAAAATATTGTTATCTATGGTATGATTATTATTTGATAATGCTTGTAATACTGTAATGCAGCAAAAAGCAATAGAACGTGATAGTGCATTATTTTCAAACTGTTTCCAGCAGATTGGTGATTTTAGGCATAAGGTAAAATCAGTGGTGTCACAAGGAAACAAACGCATAGCAAATTGAAATCAGTTAAAAAGGGAAGAATACATCACTAATTGTTAGTATTATAATCGATCGCACCCAGTGCCCTTTTTTAACAAACAATGTGAAGAATGTGAAATGAAAGGCCATTTACAAATGTGTAGCCTTACGTTTCGTAGGAATAATCACCCAATAGAGAAAGATGAGCATGTGATAAAGATCTATCAAAACCTACTAAATGACAATAATGCAACAGAAGCAAAAAGGATTTGATGTAAATGAAACATGGCTCAATTACGTGGCTCTCAAAGACAGTGTAACATCCTTACCATCTACTGTTATTGAACAACCTTTAACAGGAATAGTCAACAGTAGAGATGAGCCCAATTTTATGGATATGGACATAGTTGTCAAATTCGGTACTACATATGAATCTTTGGAAGAACCATGTATTTTCTAAGATATGAGCAGATCCAAGATTTAGATCAAAGGGAGAGTACTCCTGCCATGTATCTACAGAACAGATTTACATAAAATAGAATGGTGAATTATAAAACATGGTATACCTCACAGTATTTTAGGACGTACTGGTATGGACTTGATAATTGGAAACTGGAGAAATACAATCAGATATAGTTCTAAGTCTTATCACTGTAATATTCATGCAAATAATAATGGCATCTTTAAGAACAGGGTAAATACATCGATAGATCAGGTGAGATATTCATCAAATCACGAGATGTGGAAAAGGAACAGAGACATTACAAGTAAATCAAAAGGAGTGTGATATGGATATTTTCAAGCATGATTGGCAAGTGATGGTAAAGGATGGGCAAGATATGAAAGAAGCAATTAAAAATATTGGTCTTTTACGGAATTCAGTTGTAATGCAGCAGAAACAAGTGTAAGCATATATAAGTATATGTCGATTTGTCCTTAATAAATCGTGACGAAACCTTTAAGACGGATATTGGAATTTAGAAATATTTAACACAGGAAATAGTTCAAAAGAAATGCTATTAAACAATTAAATGCTAACATACGTTTAGAGTTATTTACATCACATACTATATATATCATCGTCATATTCAGCCGTTTTCTATCCACTGCTGGATGAAGGACTCCGTGTTTTCTTTCCACATATGTCGGTCTGCTGATATCTTCATCCATGTAGTTCCTGAAAAATGCTTGATTTTATCTACCCATCTTACATTTGGACGTGGTCTCGGTCTCTTCTTTTATCTCGGAGTCCACTGTAGTACATCTGTTGTCCACCTTCCATCAGTTCGTCTAGCTATATGACCGGCCCATCTCCACTTCATCTTCTTCGCAGTCTTGATTACATCCTCTACCTTTGTTTGTGCGCGAATCCATTCATTTGTCTTTCTGTCCCTCCTTGTTCTTCCTAGCATGCATCTCTCCATTTCTCTTTGTGTGACTCTCAACCTTTGAGTCGTTTGTGCATTCAATGTCAAAGTTTCGCAGCCGTACATCATCACGGGTAAGACACATTGATTAGAAACTTTACGCGTCAGACACACTGGTATCTTGCTTTTGAAAATAAAGTGTACTCTTCCAAACGTACTCCACACCATTTTACATCTTCTATTTATTTCATCAGTCAACTTAGCATTCGATGGTTTGAGCTGACATAGGTAAACATACTCGCCAACTATGCCTATTGGCTATCCGTTAATCTTTACTTCATTCTTTGCAGCATGTTGGTTGTACATTAGTTTTGTTTTCTTAAGTTCATTTTAAGGCCTATTTTCGAACACTCGTTACTAAGTTCTTCCATTCTGGTTTGTAGTTCTTCTGCACTTGAAGCAAACAAGACTATCTCATCAGCGGACCGTAGGTGATGAAGATATTCGCCATTAAGTTTAATTCCAACTTCATTACAGTTTAAATTTTGGAACACTCTCTCCAGGACCACACAAAACAGTTTTGGAG
>JAGDQP010043977.1:0-16051 GCA_022664845.1 Lepisma saccharinum | reverse complement strand
AAAAAAAAATGTAGGAACAAAGAACACTGTTTGAAAATGAAAAAGAAAGAAGAAAAAAAGTGTAGAATGGAGTGTAATATGTTTGTCGTGGCGGAAGTCTTGCTGAAGAAGATGAGAAAATAATAAATGGTGAATATGAACAAATGAAAACAAAACACTGGATGGTAACAATAGAACAACAATACAGCGAATATTGCAGCGAACCAGAACAAAAAAATGCTACTATAAAATATTAAATGGAAGCAGCAAAGTAACAGAATATAGGCAAAATAAAAGGAGAAATGGTCCAAGCAAAACCGAAATACTGTGGAGGATAAAAGTTTATTTGCAGTGGAAAATAAGGTATGTAAGTTGTTGCGATATACACTGGAGTATAACCTGATATTTATCACTAACCTAATATCAGGAGGTCTCTAAAGTATGACCTGATATTTTGTGGGTCCTCTCTTCACCCTAAGTACAGTAGCTATACGATGTGGTTTTGATTCAACGAAATGTCGTGTACTCGGAAGATACTGCCGGTCAACCAGGGTGTGTATAATTCCGTCTTCATTGCTGGTATCCTATGATTAATGATTAATGTGCTTACGACATTCAAGTCGAATTCAAAATGGCTGCTTTCAAGATGACGTCAAAGATAACTGATCCATCCTAATTACTCATATTAGTTGTTGTTCTGTGTAATTTGAAGACGTGATTCGGAAAAGGGCTCAAGTCCATAAAATGATTTTTTTTCACACTGTGATCTAAAGAAATCTCGACCTGCAGCACGAAGTGAGACTGGCTGGTTAGTCCCACGTTCGACCGCCTTTACTTTCCAAGGTTTCCAGCAATACCAAGTACACTCTGGAACTACTCTTATCTTACATTCATTGCATGCTTACAGTACCTTGCTGTAACCCAATTCACTTGATGTATTATTCTGATGCTATCAAAATGACAAAAGATTTTGCTCTCAAATCGACAGAATGAACAACTGTATATTCATGCTTTGTGTGTCATGTACTTGGACATATATCTTAACACTGTGTTAAACGTACAAGAAAACCCAGTATGTGACGTTAATTGTCAACATCCACTTAAAAACTCTACAGGGAGAGAGCTTCCAACAATTGCGTGTGCTCCCACCGTACTTACTTTTTTTTTCTATCTTCGTGTAGAGAATTTTGCGGACGTTAGCAACACCCTTGGGGTGTTACATATCAACCGTGCCATGACAAATTATCGTGAGGGGGGGCGTTTATGGAGCACGCAAAGGTGCTGTATTAAGCGGGCTGGCATGCGGAAATAATTCCCCACCACCACATCGTCATCAACAACAACTTGGCGCACAAAGGAAACTTCCCTTTTTTCCCTTCCTTTCCTGTGGGAAAGGAAAACAAGCTTGTTAAATTGCTTTCAATTACGTTATTAGTATGTAAATGAGAGGGAATTCTAAAAATGTACATACCCCACCTTTTTTTAAAGAAAGAATCGTATCGACATTGATCATGACCTTTAGCAAGAACGTGTAATTCAAGATCACGTCATTTTGAAGAGAATATTTATCTTAAAGTTTAACTAATACCGTTTCAAAACACAGGTTATACCAGGATAGCACAGGATTTTCCATGATAGCGCCGGGTTTCCCATGATAGCACAGGATATCTCGATATAGCACAGAGTATCCCAGGATAGCACAGGGTATCTCAAAATAGCACCGAGTATCTTAGGATAGCACAGGTATCAAAGAATAGCACAGGGTATCTCAGAAATGTCCTTAATATACGTGGAGTGTCCCAGAATGTTTGAAAACAAATCTTTACCATAAGGTTCTTCCAACACCAAAAGCATATTTTTGGTTTAAGGATTCGGAATGTTTCTAGAAAATTGTTTGAACATCTCACAAACAAACATCTTAAAGATATTTGTTGGATATTTCTGGGATATCTTCGACATATCCACTCTTTTCAGACATTCAGATATTTGTAGAATGTTCTAGCTAGGCATATACCAAGGATTTCCAGGGATATCCCAGAGATGTTCGTAAATACTTTTAAAACTTAAAGCTTATTTTTATATTGGCCAGTCTAGTACCTTTGGAGTTTGACCCATCATGATTCGTCCTTTAGCTTTTAAAATCCACACAAATACCCCTGACGGGACTCGAACCAGGGACCTTCGAGTCGTTGACCTACAACCGTAGACCGCACGGCTACCCGGCCGGCAGGGTGTTCGTGGAATATCCTTAGATTGCATTTGAGCTGCATGGGTACCGGTTCCAGATCAGAAATTGACGCAACTTACTGCCAAAAATGAGACAGTTATCATTTTTGAGCGAGTCGGTCCCCTCGTATCATAGTATATTTACAAGTAAGGTGGAGTCCAGTCGAGAGACTGTGCATACTTTATATGCTAATGCCAGCAGACATCAGCAGCAGGCATCCTATTTGGATTATCAATGTTTATTTGGAGAAATTGCGTCGAGACCTTTCCAACGACAAATCAAACACTTATTAGCCATAGTAGTTCCTTAGTTGTAAGATTCCTTGCCACCGGATTTCGGGATACGCTCCTGAGATCTGGATTCGTATAGCAGATACCTTTGGAACACCACCTGAGTCACCTTCCATGGTCGTAGTAATTACTGAGTTGAACAGACGAACGAACAGAGCGCTTGTATAAGGTTTCAAACACTTGTTACTGAAGCCTAAAAGTATTTTGTATTTTTTTTTTTTTTCGGAAAAAAACCTTCCCTATTTTTCTAAACGTATTATCTAACTTGGATATACAAAAATAATTTTAAAAACTTTTTACAGACATAATTTCCTTATACAATTCGTACTAAAAAGTAAAAATTAACTTTGATTTTGCATGACTAAATGAAAAAGCATGGGGTTCGCTATCATATGCAGCCACTTTTTGAATTCTTGAATTGGCGCGCCCCATGTTTTTCTTTTTAGTCATGTATAAACATCTTTATTTTTGTACTTTTTAGTACGAATTGTTTAAGAAAAGTATGAGAATGTGTTTTTTTATTATTTTTTAGAGTTATTTCGGTGTTCGGATACTTTTGTCAAGCAAATGTTTTGTTAAAGTTAATTCCGGTAACTCTTACAATTACAAGTGCAGTTGGACTTTAGATCTTCCCAGATGTACGGCTGGACTTTAGATCTACCCCCGATATTTTGTATCATAGCCTTTGACAACTAAGCTTGTCGTATACATTTCATAGGTTGTCTTCGCTATGATCCTTACCCACATAGCATGTAAGCTTATGACAACCTTAATTTGCGGTTGATTTTCGCTTGTGAAGTTAAGTGTGATGAAACAAGCTTGATTCAGCTTTGAAATTAACCGTAATAAGTTCATATGAGTTTCATTCAAGCTGGACGTAGACAGTTGTGTTAATATCATTATGTTGCCACTGTACAGACGACGGGTTCATAATAAATAATCTCGCCAACAAATCACAGTCCGTAAGTTACGTCAGTGGTTCTGTCCTCCTTAGGTGCAGGCAGTACTGCTTGAACCATAAGGAATACTGATAAGCCATTACTTGAAAGTTAAGACCATAGCTAATGGTTGACGTATCGGAAAGATGATCCGGAGGTCACGGGATCGAATTCTGACGTGGATATATCTACATATACCGTATTTTAAAGAAAACTAACTATTTTCTTTTTATACGCATTTGGAAATTTAAAAATTAATAACCATTGATTGGTTAGGTTATAAGTCAGGTTCTCTGTTTTTCATATTTATTTATTACACATACGTGTGTTAGAACCTGATTTAACTTACGTAACCTCCGGAATGTGTTTTGTCAGCGATACTCTGTGACGTAAGCGTGCTGTATAAGTAAAACTTTGGCTCGTGATGATGAGTGATTAAGAAACCTGCTTACTATGTTTCTTTGTTTCATACTTGTTGTGACAACTTGATATGGCAAGCTTACATCAAGCTTTAGAAGTACCAACTAGTAACCTTGATATATGCTTCTACACTTACAATAGCAAGCTTGAAATAAGTTTGAAATAAGCTAACTCTTCTACCGGGGTAAGCACGATGATTTTCAACATTTTAACAATTCGTTGCGCCTTCTTAGTTTTAAAAATGTTTAAATGTAAAATGGCAGCGATGTGCTGTATTTGAAACTTATCTATAAATAAATAAGCCCAATGCAACTTAGTTTTAAACTCAGCTAACTAACATTCTGGTGAACAACATCAATTTCCTTTAAGATTTCTACTTGAAGTAAAGCCAGCTCCCAGTCACAAATTATAACAGAAGATACTTGGAAAATACTTTCTCAAATGTAATTATAACAAGTAATCTAAAAATGAAAAGGAATCTTGCACACAAAGTAACTCTTCAAAGTTATGGAGCAATGTGTGTGTGTGATAATGGGCAAAGCATTTCGGTTAAAATGGTAGATAAGGGCGAAATTTCATTAAGGCGACAAAATAAGCGTCACCAGAGGCAAACATGAATTTCAGAATACATTTCTTTCTTATGTAAAGTGAACCTTTAAAAATTACCTCGGAGCATGGTTGGGACTTTTGGCCATCAGTTACGTGAAATTACTTCATTATTATTGGTAGATATTCGAAAATGAACTTTTGAACCAATATGAGTTGCGAAATGTCACCTGTAGATGTCTCTTCTTTTATGATGATAAAAGCAAAGTGAGCAACTATTTTGTAGTTTGTACATAGTTAGGTTTTGTTCATGTTTTATTGGCACAATATTTAAAATGACTGATAAATGAGTTGCAATTGAATGTAATGTAATTCTAAATATAAAAGAAAAGATTGTGAACTTTTATATATACTAAATGCATATTGAACATCTGTAAGGATATAGTGTATGTGGGGTACAACATACAGAGGGAATTTCATATCTAATTTCATGTATAATCATAGAGTTAGGAATATAAATAGGATGTTTTGTTCGAGAGGCGAATGAAGCCAAGAGATGGGAGGGACGAGGCATTTCGGTCATATTAACTGGCCCCATATTTAGAGACCCTCTTTTCCGAGTATTGCCTCTCTGAGGTGCACTCATCCTCCTATCGAAAAAGGCGATCCTTACAGTACTCGGTATAGAGGGACTCTAATGGCGCCACACAAGATAGCTGCCGATGAACCGTAATTTGGCTCCTTGTGACGTCATGTATGTTCTCTGTATTTTCTTCCTAACTATGTGTATTGTAACGTTCCAAATGCCGCGCCACGTGCTTCAGCACGTGTCGCTCATAATCAAAATATAAACAAGATAGTAGTGTGTACTACGTGTGTGATACGAGTGTTACAACACAAACAATCAAGGGAAACGTGAACAGCGCAGACGACAACTTGAGTTTCATCAAGAAGCCACCGATGGAGCTACTACCGATACGAAGGAGGAGTCAGTGACATCAGCAAATTTGGATCTATAAAACAACGATGCACCAATGTAAATTATCACTTCCCCGGGTGATAACTTCTATCTTCTTTCCTTGTACTCAGTTGCTTCGGACTGGTGCGCCCCTCCAACCTGTACACTCAGTTGCTGTCGGACTGGTGTGCTGTTCCTAAACCCGCTCTCTCAGTTGATGTCGGACTGGAGGGTTTCCTATCCTGCTCACTCTGTTGCTGTCGGACAAGTGGGCTACCTAATTGAACCCGTGCTCAGTTGCTGCGGACTGGCACAAAATCCGGTATTCAGTTGCTGATGGACTGGTGCCTTCCTTCCAGCACTGAGTTGCTGCGGACTGGTGCTATACCAAATAGTTCTCTCTTCTACGAGGCCTACACCCAAGAAGAAGAAGCCAGGTAAGTTATATTATAACTTTTCGACTTGTAAATTTACTCTGGTACGGGAGACTCTTTTTATTAGTCTAAAAGAACTTATATTATTTTTATAATAAACTGCTAATGGGCAAAACTCATACCCCGTGTATCCTTGTCTCTACCTATATGTCCACAAACAACAGGGTGTTCCCAAAAGAACATTACGTGGTAGAGTAATCGCTCATAAATAACGAATAGCTCGTTTCCACTAAGCTAATTTACTAGTAGAAGACAAAATAAAAAGGCCCAAGGTGTGCCAAAGCCCAGATACCAGTAATAAGTACGAATTAATGGGACAAAAACTGGATCTGTCAAGTGACCCCCTATGTTCTTTAAAGTATGAACTTTAAATTTGGGCAAGTAACATTTAATGCCAGTAATTACTAGGTCAGGCAGTAGGACGGGCAGTCAGGATTCGGATACAGATAAAGTAAATTCTAACAAAGGCGATAAAATGGCGACAAATACTTCTTTCCATCTACCACATTTAACTAAGTTTTCCGGTCGTATGAACGAGGACCCGGATAGATCTTTTATGTTATTCGAGCACACCGGCAAGTTTACAATCGTCGGATGATGATAACAAGAAACAGGTTTTGCCTATGTATTTGCAAGACACTGTGCGTTGGACATGGTGTTTCAAATTCAATCACAAAATATAATGGCCGATACGACATACAATCTGTTGAAAGAGAAATTAATGAGTCTAAGCAGACCTAAAATCCCGCATTACAAAGCAGAGTTAGAAATCAATTTAATACAGCAGGGTCAGGATGAACCCATAGATGCTTACTTCATAAGGAAATTGAGGGCTATTAGACACAATCTCCCTAATGCTACGGAAGAAGAGAAAATTCATTTCCTCAGCTTAGGACTACAACGTCATTAAAAAAAATATATATATATTGCTTTGGAAACACATACTTCAGTAAGAGACCAGAAACGTCTACATGCGCTGAAAAATTCAACTTATTTACTCAAGAAAAGATAATTTGTGGGAAAAGCACAGGCTTTATACGCATTAGCGGATGGTAGTCAGCAGAGACAACCAACGATAAATTATACTCCTCAAGATCCTCTAATCCCAGATTTTCCAACTTTGAGGCAACAAATACGGTACCAAATGTTCAACCTCAAAGTAGTCAAATCCTTAACATCCAATCGGCAAACAACCAACCTTTACCTAGTCAGTATCCTAGTTATTTGCAACCTGTGCAGCAACAGCAACAACAACCACCACAACAATATCAAAATCCTAATGTAGAAAGCAATGTCCTAACCAGTTACCAACATAGCCAACATCCTTTGATAGAGTCTATAAATAAGCAAACACCGCATTATTCAGTTTATAAACTACTACCTATGAACAGTCCTGTAATTAGTACAACAGTACAATCCTCTATTGAATAAACTCCGTTTTATTTGTAGGCTGCGTTTACCATCCATTAGCTAGACGTAGTGGAGGACTTGTTGGTGATAACTTAAAGGCGCTGCAAAGCACTGACGTTTTCATCGACGAGGTACTCTACAAATAGGGTTAAAGGTCCCACTACGTGGAGTAGCTTTGGGGCATGCCAATTAGTTTTAATAATTTGCTTACTAGAATATGTAATTAAAATTGAAAAGTGTATAGGGTTGTGGGAATGGACCACTTGGAAGACGAATTGTGATTTATCCATCTGCACGGTGCGTCGGACACAAACAGCAACGTGGTTCGGATTCCTCGTTAACAATAGTTTCCCATTGAGCTGGATTGTCGTTTAAGTTTGTACTGAAAACAAATAAAAGGAAAAAGTGTAATAATTTACTGTTTCTTCTGCACGTATTAAAAGTATCCTGCCAGGGACTAATTTAGAAACTATGTGTGTGTATGACTATATACCGAGTCACAAAGTTTCATGAACTAAACATTTACAAAGATTAGTTTTTCCATGTCTTTTTCTTTCACTATGACTTTTCATTATTGTTCCTTTCATTCTACGTCTCCTTTCTGCGTCCTAACAAATTATTATTTCGTCAACCTTCCGGAAGTAAAACTGAAACAGACAGAAGCCATTATAGCGTTGAATTACACCTTTCAGTACGAAGAAAAGAGAGAGAGAAGGGGGAGAGAACACTCAGTTTCTGCAACCCTGCTTCTACTGTGGTACTTGTTTGCACTCCAGCTTATTCCCCTTACCTTCTTCCCCGCAATTCGGGAAGCGATTTTTTTATGTCTGTGGAAAGCAATGTTATCCTTTCTCTCTGTCTTTCTCCCTCCTTCCATTTCCGTGTTTGCTCCAGGGATTAGCATCTGATCCCTTCCTGCCTTCTCTCTCTCCCCCCTCCCCCCTTCCCTGCAGCTAGCGAGTTACTTATCTTTACTGGAGAAAGATTTTCTAACGTAGAAAACATTTAAAAACGACCTAAAAAAAATGAAGAAAATAAAAACGGCTTTTCAACTGAGGTTGAATAAAGGGGATTTCATTTCCTTATACAAAATCCTGAGCCTTTTCTTTTTGATTCAGCCATCTTTACCCTCTTGTTCAACCAATATTCTTTAAGCGCTTAAGACTGTTTCAAAGGCACTTTTTCTAACTTCATTTTAGCTAGACTAGGAAAATAACCACATATATTCAAGGAAAATCATATAGATAAGAGGTTTCCAACCATATATGACCTACCATTCCCTTTTCAGAAGAAAAAATACACCAATCATCACCCTTGGAAATGCCTCTTTCTTAAGCTAAGATATGGCAAGATGCGGTGAACATTTTTCGTTCTTTTATGCATCTTTACAGCGTTACTACAGTATCCACTGGCCCCTAATTTTCATTCACCGCGACCCCAATCGTATTCGACGTTACTTCAGGCCTCCAAATTGTTCCAAAGCCCTAACGCAACTGTTATTACTCACTCTGGAAAATACTGATATATAATAGTGAGTCATAAACTAATGCGTTTCCGAAGCCATAACCTTTTTCATCAATCAATTAGTTCCAAAGCGATAAGCAAACTTAAGGATGTAATTTTGGTACTCTTTTGAAGACTTTTCCATATCGAAACTTTGTTTGTCTAAAAAATATCAGACTGCAAAAATGTATACAGATTGACAACTCTGTATTTCCAAGGAAATTGAACAAAAACAGCACCAAACCAGAAATTTGAAACAAATCGGCCATGGCATCATAGTATATTGTGCTGTTGGATAAGCTAAACTTGAAAAGAAATCACGAGACTACAAAAGATCTGATCCGACTTATACAGTTGATAACAAACCAATTGAATTATAAATTATTTCCCATTGAATACTAAAATACAAGGGATCTGGTAAAGAATAATTTTAAATATTTTCGATATTTTTCTTTGCGACGTTTTATTTGTACCACAGAACAAAAACAGTATTTATATTCCTAGTCAGTCTTCAAACTCTCTATTTCCCTTACACAAAAGCTGATATAAATTATGGCACCCGAACAGGGACTGAATGAGTTTTGCTAAAGCTTCGCTGATGATGCGAAAGGCAGAGTTCTACAATAGGGGCCCGAACTCGGCACGGATTTTACATCTACGACGTAAGGCTGGATTCCTGCCTGAAAAATTCGGGGTGAGTCAGGGTTTGTCCGGCCAGAAAAGTGGAACATGTCGAACCAAATAACATAATTTACCTGAGACGGGCCAATTGTTTTCCGTGAGGTACGGAGAGTGTGGGTGGACACGGGTAATTCCCGGACAGTTTGGATGTAGGTGTAAGTGAACTATCATTGGGTCCGCAAACGTGAAGTGTCTTTCGCGCAATTTTATGTTGTCTATCTACCATGTAGTAGTTCAGCTCCTTGAGAAATATTTATATTGCTATTCACTAGGTGACAGGAGACGTACAACATACGAATAATTCTTGAGAACGTTAATAAAAACGATGGGATAGGAAACACGTAATGTACCTTGTTATAGTACAATTGATTATCGCGGAATAAGTTTGAGAAAAATAATTCCTCTAAAAATTATGAAACATAAAAATAAACTATATGATTCTGAAGAGAATGTATTGCACTTCCAAGTATGTATTAAATTATATTAATTAATACGTTCCTCATTGATACGTTCATAAACGTTTATGTCTCTAATGCATGGCTCTTCCCACGAACTTTCTGTGCAACTTCAAATAGAGTTGCAGTTTCCATCAAACAGGTGCATTTCTAAACCTACTTATACTGGGAAGAAGGACAATCATATTGTAACATATGCCCCCTTTCCACTGAAATATTCAAAGATAAAAGCTTAGGAAAATCTTTGAAACAGTAAATATCCTTGTTATAGAAATAATAGGCGAAACGGGAATAGGTGAAACATAAATAGTCGAAAAGGGCCTTCTCGTTTCGCCTACATCTCAGATGGAACTGACATCATTCAATATTATTTCAAATATTACCTTTAGGGAACTTTTGCTCAGGCTGGGATAGTGTGGGGAAGATGATGTTGGAAGATAATTGAGCAGGGTCGAGTTTCAAGGTAGAATATTGGCATTTGCCTGGTGTTACTGAGGAAGATACTGAGATAAGTTGCTGGTCGTTCAGTATGCAAACAGGAAAATAGGTGAAACGGGTGTGAGAAAGTGAAATAAGAGAAAAACACCAAATCAGGATGTCAGGTTTAAAATTCTGAGTCCGGATATTGCCAATACAAGGCTGTCTTGTTTATCTCAGAATACCATTGGTTGATACATATTTTCTATAACGACTAGAAAAGAACGTATCCGATTGTCGAGATTGCTTCCTGTAATTTATCCTTATATATATATATATATATATATATAATGGCAGTACAATGCATAGATGTCTTAAGGGTAATGATCGTTAATTAAAACTCCATTACGTACAGGAAATGATAATATTGATCCGATTCTAATTCACCATCCCGAGTTTTTTGGAAATATTTCCCAGAATGAACTTCCATCTCTCTCTCTTTCATTTTCTGAAAAGTGGTGCGAGGTACGAGAAGTAAGAAGAAGAGAGTGGGAAAAGAACAACACACCACCGAGACTGCAGGAGATGTAATCAGCTTAATCATTTATCCCGTCACTGTGTTATTAGTGAAAATAAATGTTTGTAAAAACAAAATTGAACAATTGTCAATCAAAATCTGGAGAGACACGGCGAAAACGCCAAACATAAAACCTAATTAAATTTCTACGTCTAACCACAAACACGGGAACCGGCACTAGTGAAGGCAGACAAGAACAAAGGGGAAAAAATAAATTTCCTGTCACTGTATTTGTCGTCATTACCATTCATTACGTAACCAAAAAAAAGGAACAAGAATATCCCATTTCCATAGAGAAGAATCATGGAGGAAACAAGAATGGAACCGTCCCTCCATAGTAGAGGAAATGACATTACAAAAGAAAGTTTCCAACAATTGACAAATGACGCCCGTCTAATATTAATTTTGCCTCCCGATAGTCAATTAAAGAACCCTCGCACGGTCATGATATATGCTGTGAGAGGAAAGGAGGAATAATATAACGTTTGTGCAATATATGTTTACCCAGAGAGAGAGAGAGAGCACTGAGTGGTTTATTGAGGAGATGGGATGGGTATGTGTGTGTTGGGAGAGAGCTGGCGACGGGCAAACATAGTGAAATGTGGTTGTAAAGTGGGTGGGAGCGAGCGCCACTGACGTCATCATATGTGTAAACCACAGCGGTATTTCAGCTTAATGATGAGGTTATATATGATGTTCGCACGTTGTGGGATTTTGGAAGTGAAAAATATCTGTTAGTATCGCATTGTATAATAAACTTTGTAGACACGTATAATAGGTGAGAGAAATGAAATTAATGATTGTCATTAGTGTGTTGATAACTTCTATTAAATAGGGAATTCTTGGATAAATCTCTTACATAGCTATGGTAACATCATTACTGTTTTTCGTCTATAGGATAGATCTTTCTGAACTAGTTTTGTCTTGTCCGTTTTTCACTGTTCCTTCTTTCATATAGCTTTGCTTTTGTTTTATTAACATTTTATAACTTAATTTATTCATTTTATTAACTTTTATAATCCGACTATTATCTTATTAACTTTTCTATAATTTTATTAATTATTTTTATTAACTTTTACAACCTGGCATTAACTTTATTAATTATTTTATCGCTTTACTTAATATGTTTTATATCAAGACTTTTATTTTATTAACTACTTATAACTTTATTTATTAATTTTATTAACTTTAATAACCTGGCTTTTATTTTATTAACTTTTATAATCCTGCTTAGTCTTTTGGTTCTGTTCAAATATTCTAATAAAATGTGTCACCTACTTTTCATTGCTATCAACTCGAAACTTGGTACACTTGTGTGCTTGCCTACAGCACAGAACTCAACTAAGAATTCTGAATTTTGAAATCAAAGATAACCGCCATTCTAATTCATCTTTGCAACAATGCTGTCAGTTGCTATATATATTCTAAGGAGGAATGTTTCCTGTGCATTCGAAACATGTTCAACGGGGTTATCGCTTGATACGTTCGGGAGTCAAGACAGTGTACATAATTCATTGCGATACCCTTATAGCGACTCCGCAGTAATATCAGTTTGATGTGACGGTGGATCAGACAATAGTGATTCGATGAGGCGGTTTCAATGGGAACCCATACTTCCCGGCTAACCCTTGACGCTCTTCGAACATCCCTAAAGCTTTATAAAAGTTGTTTTATATTTCCTTTGAAATTACGTTAAGTGGTTTTATATTACTCCGAGTTATGTTATTTTATATTACGGTGCAATTATGCTATTTTATATTACCCTGAAGTTATGTTAAGCTATTTTATATTACTCTGCAGTTATGCTAAGCTATTCTATATTATCCTGGAGTTATGTTAAGCTATTTTATATTACCCTGAATAATGTTAAGCTATTTTCTGGAGTTATGTTAAGCTATTTTATATTAACTTGAAGTTATGTTAAGCTATTTTATATTACTCTGCAGTTATGCTAAGCTATTCTATATTATCCTGGAGTTATGTTAAGCTATTTTATATTACCCTGAATAATGTTAAGCTATTTTCTGGAGTTATGTTAAGCTATTTTATATTACCCTGAAGTTATGTTAAGCTATTTTATATTACCCTGAAATTATGTTAAGCTATTTTATATTACCCTGAAGTTATGTTGAGCTATTTTATATTATCCTGAAGTTATGTTAAGCTATTTTATAATATCCTGAAGTTATGTTAAGCTATTTTATATTACCCTGAAGTTATGCCAATCATATACTGTAGACATACCATAGTACATATATCAAAATGTGTTTTTCTAGTGTTCTTTTAAACAAGCTTAATGAATATCTCGTACCTTGGATAGCAATATTGTGTATCCAATGTATTTTTCTTAATGTATTTTTCTTAATGTTTAGATATTTGACGATAACGAAAATTGATTTGTGTCCAACGTTAAGCGTTAAATTTTAAGAAATCTTATTGGCTAAGGTCAAAAATTAAGTCATGAATAAAAGAGAGAATAAACCATTTTCACCTATCGACAACTTTTCCTTCCGTGTGCTACTTCTTTGCTACTACAGCTGAACTTGTAATAAAGTATTTATGAAGCCGTCAATCCTATTACCTTTCGTGCCAGTCAGAAGAATTCCGAACGAATAAATTGAAAGGAAAAAGCAGAGAATAGAGACATGAATTGAGAAGAAAGGAAAAGCAGAAAAATAGCTCACCAGTAAAAAAAAAAAAATCCTACTTCAATTCAACATGCTAGGTGCCACAGTCAAAAGATACGCGAACCATTGTTGCTAAAAGAGCTGTAGCGTTTTACATTTAAATGAATCAAGATGGACACTAAATACATTTCTACAGAGAGGATTTCTTTCTTTGAATGTTTGTTGCTAAACGATATAAAAGATACCTCAGTAGCCTAATATTAGAATATCCAGCCGTTAGCCGTTGTCCAGGAGTCCCAGTCCCTGCGGAGTTAATTTTTAAGTGCATTTTTTAACATGAACTAATATTTAATCCGGATCCAACATGGAGGGACACTATCATATTACAGAAGAGAATATCGATTGGTTGAATTGTTGTTAACGTCCTAAGTGAGCTGGTGTGCTTCAGTCTTTCGTAAAGTGGGTTGCGAACCACTCCTGTCACTGGACTCTGGTGAAAATTGAATTAGTGATTACGCGTGCTGAAACCGACTGCACTAATTTCTTGGCCACATCGCGGTCAAGAAAATATGAAAGAAGAATGTATAACTTCGAGAGAACAAGGCAGATTATGATTTAGCTACTCTGTAAGTCATTATTATGGATAAATAAGTATTTTAAGAAGCTTCTTGTAGACATAGTTTGTACATTGAAGAAACAGTAGAACTATACATACATTTTGTTATAAAGTTAAGCTGAAAAGGAACACTTTTTTAGTAGTGTTGAAAATACATAGTTAACGTGTATTTGGTAGAAATTTCTCAAATATAGCAACATTGCTTTCTCTTTTAAATACACAACCTTACATTATAACAATACAACTATTTGATTATGCTGAATTAGCAAGCACGTCCTCGGATTATTACAATATGGGAGGTATGTGTGCGTGTGTGTAGGTGAGTGTGTGTGTGATAGATAGAGAGAGATTGAGAGAGAGAGCAAGATATGCGGAGAGAAAGAGAGAAGCTAAGCAAACAGACTCATCAGTGTGTAATAAGTGCCCGATGTTTTGTTACAATAATGTACCAGTTTGCTCTGTGTTTATAGCGCTAATTAGAAGTTGTTCAGATGTGAACGGAAAGTATTTTTTTAAATTTTACATGGGAACCTCACTTTTACCGAACGAAATTAGCCACGTGGGGATCGAAAGTTTCTGTACGTAGTTTTTTTTTCTCGCTTGATTCAGTCAACTCTAGAACTTTAGTTGAAGGGGAAGTTATATAGTGTGTTTGTCTGTGTGAGCGTGTGTATGTGAGGCTAAGTACAAGTGAAAATGAGGAAATAATGTCTAGTTGAAAGCTGAGATGTACGGTCTCTTGTATGGCTCCCATAACAGCGGTTAAAGTTTGCGAAGTTTGTGAGTGAGTGCGTAGAAACATTCTGTTATGTACAACTATGCCGTATCCACTGTCACATTCATATGTATTTGTAGGTACACATACGTATAGTGTATGCGATGGATAGGGACAGCTGCAAGTTTCATTGTCTTGTAACGTGACAACGTTTAGAACAATTTATGCAGGGTGTTCTAAGGTATTATAAACATGAGCTTTTTCATAGAGATTTCAGTATACGTCTCCCTATGATATATTTTATGGAAACATGTATTTTATTTGAGGCGGGGGGGTTATAGTAAATAATAACTTGGCACAATTCCATGTGCTGCTATCCATCAAATCAGCTGGGATTCGAACCAAGAATACATTAGAACGCATGCCCACCATAGTCGATAAGTATTTCAATGCTTATGGTGATGTTGAATATTTTGTCCGGAGAAAGTTCAATGATCCGAAGGTCCCTCGGTAAGCTGAACCGATAGTGATGTCCTATTGTCTTTGATTGGAATAAGATGACTTGCTAAGGACGGGATCCACGGTTTAATTTGGGCTCTGAAACACTTGTGCCTTCACCGGGTATCGAACCAAAGATTCATGATTACAAGACGGTTGGCGTTACCACTCATCCACCGGCTAATTAGTACAGTAAGTACAACAACGATAATTATAGTTATCATTCCGTACTGAGGTACAGATGTTGCTAACAAATTTTCTAAGTTAAATGACTTTGGAACTATAACTTACATATTAACTAACTAAATAAAATCTCACCACATGAATTAGATTTCATTTCGTCATCTTGCAGTTCAAGTTTTAAAAAAAATTGCCTTTATAAGTATAACATGAATATTTTTAGACATTTCTCTATGCAAAAACAACATGGACTCATTCTTGAGTAGAGATAAGATATCTTTATTCTAAAAAGGACTTTCTCTTTTGTCGTTGCTGTTTGAAAGTCGTTGCGTGACAGATGGAGAGATGCAAGTCTCACACACAAACATTATTATGTTATAACAGTCTAATCTGACGATAAACCTATATATTATGAAGGTCAGGCTATACTTCTAATCCATTTACTAAACAAAGAAGGCTAAAAAAAATATGTGGACGATTACGAGGAAACTATTACTATTAAAATATTTTATTTTCTAGTGATGACACATGCGTTATATATAACAGGGAACATCTCAAACCCTTTTTAAAAGCAACAGTT
>JAGDQP010043976.1:1010-13220 GCA_022664845.1 Lepisma saccharinum | reverse complement strand
CCAAGTTATCAAATGCACCCCCCAAACTTTAATATTTTTACTGTCAAAATTGAATAGAAACAGTGCAAAACTCCACTTGCACTCTCCCAATTTTGACTTTACCCCCCCCCCCCTAAACTGAAAATTCTGGCGAAATTCTGGCCGAACGATATATCGTATAAGATTTTTCCTAAATGATCTTAAGCAAAAACTGAAATGACGCCACTACTACTACTACTAAAACCAGTGTGCGAATTGACGGGGGGGATGCCCGAGATCCCCCCCCTGGCAAGTAAGTTTCCCAGCCTGAAAAAATTATTTTATATCCCTGCCAGGGATAATTTTTATTTGATTGTAAATAATCACCTTCCGAAGTATGGACCATTATTTTGGGGACACCCTTACCAAACATGTTAACAGGTTAGCGCCTCCAGCTACACAAATGAAGGGAAATGAATTTCAGAATTGAGTTCACCCGACCTCGATTTGTCAAATCATTTATAATCTGTTGAAGCTACTACAACTTTCCTACTTGGTAATTTTGCACTATATGCACTTGGTCTATAAGGCACACTAGCGTCTAAACGAAAGCAGATTTGGGAGAAACTGACTTCAGATTTCAATAGAACAGCTTCGACTTCCATTATGAATCTGGTGATACTAAAACCTTTTTGCATGGTATTTTAATACTATATCCACTGCTGTGAAATTTGATACTATTCTTTTGGATTTTCACTATCTTGTGCAAATTTGTCGCTTAAACTTTTCTTCACTTTTTTTCTATAACACTTCAGTATGTTGTCATAGGGTCTGCCCTAATTTTATGTCATTAAATATATTCGTCTTTGTTTATTTCTATTTGAAAAATGGCGATTCTTGCTTTCTTTCTGTGTATAACTATTCAATAATTAATTACAATTATTACTGGACGAAGGAATGAAACAAGTTTTAAACGAATTTATGAACCATTTTTCATTGTTATTGCCATTATGTCCCGTTACAATCGCCCTTATTTTGCTTAAAAAAAAAAGTTTGTAACCCTAATCCAAGCTGAAGGGTGTTTCGCAGTTCACGTTAATAGTACAGGGAATTGAAAAAAAAAAAAAAGATAAGTAGTTTCATTACGGCCTTTATTGATTTCTGGCTCATGCCGGGATAGAGTTGGGGAAAGGGTGAGAGCCTTATTAAGGCACCATCACAGCATTCTGTTAAACCCACAGAACGTAGTGTAATGGTAATAGTAATACATAAAGTCAAGGTGATGCCACAGTACAACATTCAGGAAGCAGATCTACCACCAGGATGTAGCCACTCCACACATTGGCAGTAGTAATCAGGCTTTTCTGAAGAAATTATCTCGCTGTCGTGTCCTCTTGATTTGCCTTTCCCTATTCTACCAGAAGCTTGGGCCTCATACTGTGTGACGCTCTTTTATGGGGCATAGTAAAGGAACATTAATTCAATACGGTACCACGCAATCTTGCTGAACTGCGTGCAAGCATTGAATCCGTGATAAATGCTCTCTAACTCCAGATCAGTGTGTCTGCCACAGTTGCATGGATCATTGGTCACACGGAGAACTTCGTGAACAAAATGACAGACATCATGTGGAGCGTCTAGTTGCGTAAGGACGATCAGACTTTGTTACTTTCAAACTTTCAGTTACCTCTTTTTTGCTACACCCTGTAGGTTCCGTGTGTAATTACAACTCCACTTGAAATCTGAAAGAAGATTCCAAATTTAAACAAAGTTAAAAATATTTATTGAAGGAAAGGAAGAAAAAAAAAGAGTGAAAAGTACGCGTGTGTACTCCATTGAAGAGTACACTTCAACATTGTTGTTTAAATCCCGAGTTGGCTTCTTTGTATTTCCTGTTATTATTTCCTCTTTCAAAATTTCTGCAGAAACAAAAGAAGAACGATAGGAAACTTCCCCACTTCTACAGTTTAGACACTCCAACTTAAACTTTCCTCTTTCTCTCCGTGTGAGCACGGCTTGTTGTAGCTTTTCAAAGTATTGATTTGTGCTGCGGGAAGAAGTAGTTTACATTTAGGTGTAATTTGCTGGGTAATTTCATTCCGAGCCAAGTCTCCTTATTAACAGTAAGAAGCTTGCTTTACGACAAATATAGGCGCCCATTTCAGAGATGTGGCAAAATGCATCACGCGATCTCATACGCTGACTGATACTAAAAAGAGACTTTGTATCCTATACCCCCCCTCTCTCTTTTGCACATAAAGAGAAGAGAGAGAAAAAAAATACTGAAAGAGGGGTACATTTTTGAAGACCTTGGTAGTTACAAGCACACAAAAGGGACCCCTCTTGAAAGTACTAGCAGCCATTTTTGTTTCAAGCTTTAAGAAAACCTCTGCAATATTATTTTCTCTTTCTCTCAACCCCTCCCGCGCTTTTCTCCATTTTGAAACCAGTACCTATCCCACTTTAGCGTAGAATACGGAGAAAGCGATTTGTCACTGCGTCGTATTAAAGTTAACATTTTCTTTTAATCTAGTTTCCCGCCCTCTTTCTTTCTCTTTTGGGCGGCTGAGAGATGCATTCACATAAATTTACCAGGCAAGCTTTATCGATTTCGAGGTTCGTTTTAGGGGGTAACGGACGAATGCATTTAGTTTCTATTTCTTGATCTTCATCTAGTTGTTCTTATATACATATCTCTCTTTCATACCCCTCCCCCCCAAAAAAAATATAATGTGTAGCTGAGAGAAACAAAAGAACTTCGATTTGAACAGTAACATGTTTAGCTGCTCAACCTCAGAGGAGGACAAAGAATAGAAGAAATATCGCTAGAATATAAGAATCACAACCTTGAGTTTGAGACTGAATAATGACGAATGAGTATAAGAAAAGTAGAACACAGTTATCAAAGTATCCTTAACTGGCAGTCTGAAGTGAAGATAACAGCAAGTGAGGAACCCACGTAACAACAATAACAACAACAAAAAGTCAACAATTGCTCAACTTTGTCTTAAAACTCCTGATTCTTGAATCGTAACATACAGAGTGAGAATGATGGTATATATTCATTACTAACCCTAGTAGCACACGAACGTTGAAAATACGTGGATTAAACGTTAGTACCTAAACGCTATGTTAACGTTGTAAATGTACCGAAATGTCCGTCTGTTCAACGGTTTATTCCACGTTGAATAATGGTTGAGTAGAAATGATGAAGAAACGGGTTTAGTTAGCCAAAACAGAGCATGAATACACACATTTAGTTTCATTTTATCCGTTACTTTTATCACGATATACGGTATTAATTTTCCAACAGTAAATAATGTGAGCGGCTGCTGTGGGGTTAGAAAATAGGAACGTTCTCCACTTCTCGTTGGTAGCTCGACGCGTTGACCACTTATCCAAGGATCCACCTGGAGAGTTCACTGCTCTTTTACTGTATCGTTGAAATTAAATGTTCGTTCAAATATAGTTTAAAATTCAACCTGTTTTCAACATGCAAATGAAAACATGAAAAATATAGCTATTTTCATTGTATTTGTTTTTAATTATAATGTTTAAGCAATTAAATTAGAAATACAAGTGTGAAACGAAATCTTGGACATAGTATGAATGATAGTAGAAAGTACGTCACATTAACGGCGTATCAACGAAATTCTATCTTCGTTGAAATATGGTTTAAAATTCAACCTGTTTTCAACGTGCACATGAGAACACCAAATTTAGTTTGTATCACTGATTTAATTTTTAATTATATTTTTGACATAACATTAGTAAGGAAATGCATTAAACAAAATCTATTATACCATAGTTGAAAATAACATTGAATACACGTTATGTTAAACGTCTTATCAACGCAATGACGTCTTTGTTGAAATATGATTTAAAAATAAACGTATTTTTTTTTAGCCAATAACGGTTAATCAACGTTAAAAACACGTATGTGTGTTACTGGGGAACGTTCCCACAGGAGATATTAGTACAATCTTAAGGTGGGGCTTCGTCGTTCAAACAAACGTCTAACAGATGTCGCGATAGTGTGTTTCTTCCCGGGGCCTTTCCTTCTTCCTTAATGTGTTCAGGGGAAATATCGTCGTGTTGCAGAAACAATAAGTATTTTATATTATTATTATTTGAGTCTGCCTAAAACAGCGAAGATCTCAATTTCTATAGTATTTTTCTTAATGGTTGCAATTAAAACGTACAAATTTGAGAACTTAGAAAAACACAAGAAACCAAACCTGAAAACTATTTTTACTAGATCTGTTATTTTATAAAAAATTATCTAAGTATTGAGTTTTTCGAGGATGTCCATAATTGTTATACACTGTAAAAAATAGTTGTGTTAATTCAACACAATGCGGTGTCCCAGCGTGACTACCACTTTTGTGTGTTAAATCAACACAACACACGGTGTTGATTTCGGTACTGTAAAAAAATTTACGGCTGCACCGAGCTTTGAACATGGGTTGCTGATTTAGAACTCGAGCGTCTTACCGACTTCCCTAAATCGTCAGACAGAAAATATACTAGATGCAAATGATATTTACTGAACAACATTTGAATTAAACGACTACACTATAGATTAAAACAGTGTATTGGATCAAATATATGTTGCTGAGCCCCCAAAACAAACTAAGTCACTTGCACGACTTATCCCATGGTTTAATCACTTCCTATTTGTCAATTGAGAACCAGAATTCCCATTCATTGAGAATATTCTATTTCTATGAAAGCAAGTAAGATGGCGACAGCGAAACACTTGAGCAGCATTTCTGCCTTCTTATCGTAACAAAATGTCAAATACTGCGCTTGCTTTCATAGAAATGGAACATATTCTCAATGACTGGGGATTGTGATCCCTAATTGAACAAAGAAAAGTGATTGAATAATGGTATAAGTCGTGAGAGTAACTTTCTTTGTGTTTGGGGTTCAGCAACATTTTTTTAAGCCTCCATACTATTTCAATCTAGTACTTTTTGCGTTTGACAATTTAACGAAGTCTGTAAGACGCTTGACTTCTAACTGACCAACCCATGTTCAAATCTAGCTACTGCCGTAACATTTTTTCTCCCAGTACCGAAATCAACACCTGTGTTGTGTTGATTTAACACACAAAAGTGGTAGTCACTCTGGGACACCGCATTGTGTTGAATTAACACAGCCATTTTTTACTGTGCAGGCATGAAATGTAATCCTGTTAAATTTATCTAGTCCTAAAAATAAATTGGAATTTTGTTGAGTGTTCTAGGAGTCAAATATTTGAACACTCCTCCGATTCTTTGTATTACTAGACTTTCCCTTACAATATTTAGAATCTCCGATTTACTATTTTGTTACGCGGTTACAGCAAGCGGCATAAAATTGGAAAATGACTCTTGTAAAACATTGTACAAGAACTCTGGCTGCAATGTGAGATCAACTATTCTCATGAAATTTATTGTTAGTTTCCGTTTTGTAATTTTACTTCCTTGTTGATATTATTTGCATGCAGAAAGAAAGAAAAGTGAAATAAATTGAAATAAGGGAGCAGAACGAGGATACAGCTCAATTTATACAGCCATTTACTTTAATAGTAGGTCTATAGAATGTGTTTCAAGCTGGTTGAAAAGAATAACACTAATGAAGAAGAAAGTCGCTTCTAATTAGTCGTTAAAACATGTAATTATAATCACTTTTCTTTCATTAGGTAAAGTTAATCGGTCAAACAAAATATTTTTTGTTCCTAAATGTAAACACACGTGTATTCTATAACACTCAGTGACCACTGATGACCCCGCAGCCAGGAATTCCGCCAGGATTTTCAGTTGTTTTTTGGGGGGGGTGTAAAGCCAAAATTGTAATTATAGTTTTTCAGTTTCTATCGTTTTTTGAACGTACAAATTTTAAAGTTGGGTGGAGGATGTTCTTCAGAATTGGGGGCATACACCGTACAGTATGGATCTGGCGCAATCACTGCCTGGAGCTATTGAAAAAATATTATCTAACAGGTGTATGCTGCAAATAATTTAACAAGAGGCTCGCAAATTCCTTCAGAAGTAACTAAAAGTTCATATATATCACAGCCATATTCGATCCATTACTGGATGAGGCCTCTCCCGAAACTACCGGTCACGGAAACAGGGTTTTGCAAAGAGGGGAACCCTGTGGGACTCCTACTTTAATTTCCCCATGTGAAGAATTTCGATCTTGGTGCCACACGTTGAAGATTTAATTCTTCAGGTACGATCGAATAAAGTGTATTATGTATGGTAGGACTTGGACTGTGTTATTTTGTAAAAGATGACAGGATACCAACAACGGTCAAACGCTTTTTCTACGTGTAACAGGCTCTCCCAACACGTCTGGTCAGCGTGGGAGCAGTAGACCACCTCCTCCATCCGGGAGAGGCCTCATCCAGTAGTGGATTGAATATGGCTGTGTATTATTATTATATTCACTAGGTTGCACTGCTATCGCTTCGAAAAATAATGATAATATTACATAACCCTATTGAATGTTTTAGTTTTCTTACTTGTTTTGTGACAAAACAAAAAAATATAATTCTGGTCATCATTAATCCTTGGTTCCTCGCAAACTTCATATAACTTCATGTAAAATTATTAAGTAAATAAGGGCCCCCTCAAATAATGTAATTTGAAGAGGAGTGAAATAAAGCATAAACATTCGTATATACAAAATCTATGATTCTTGTTAAAACTATTGTATCTTTAATATTCGTAAAATTCTTCTCGTGACATGTTAGTACAAGAAAAGTGAAATTGCACTCAAATGAAGACGTGACATAAAAAATCATTTTCTATTTAAATAAACAGACTGTAAGTGTGAAATGTTATTAGGGATTTCATTAATGTTCTCTTCTAATAGACAGGAAGTTTCGTTGTTAGCTACAGCCCTCATGTATAAATAACATTAAAAGAAAATACTGTTTATCATTTTAACACATTTTTAAAAGGTGTAAATTATATAAATCACGTAGTGTGCAGTACATAAAGGCCTGAGCCTGAAATGCCTAAAGGATTATATATTTTTTTTAAATCACTTACGTGCGAATTTGTGGCTCGTCATTTGTTAATACAGCGCTAGTCACGCCCCACAAAATATTTATAAACAGGGCTTATTATATTTCAGTACTTCAAATAATGCACTAAATATACGAGCGCCGTCCAGCCATCCGATGCTCTACCGTTTACGCTAAGCCGGCAGCTGCTGAAAAGCGCTTTGGAAAGGTTCTTTATCATTCATTACATACTTGAGCACTTGGCTGCTAGATTCTATCAGGTGACCCAATTTTCTTTATGTTTTCTAATGACGAGTCATTCTACTAAATATGCATAATTCGTTTTGATGTTCTCAATATTCCAGAAGTGTAGAAGTAGAATCTTATGTGCGGGGTATCTTTAGTCTTGTTAAAGACCAAACCATTTGTGACTGCTTTAAAACTGATTCACAGATGTCTCTCACGGCATTTTCTTTTAATTTTTCGTTGAAGATGCTGTTAAGGACATTGTCTGGAAAGCATTAGAACAGGCAAAACTCTAATAAAACCGCAAGTGCACCTATTACCATAGAAGCATAAGATTTTACGTACTGATGCAATAGAACTTCGACTACAAATGATGACCGAAAGAACATTTAGAATAATTAAAATATTTAATGTAAAAACTTTTTTTTTTTTTTAATGAAAGGTAACACAAATATTTTCACTGGTTCAGTGCAAGGATAATATAAATATTTCCTTTCTGGTTGAAATCTTAAATAAGTATTTTGAAATCAACTGTATTAACACATTATTACTGCATCCATTCAATACTTTCAAGAAATGGAAATATTCTCAGTAAATGGGGATTACGATCCCTGATTGACAAATAGAAACAGTTGTTAGAACATGACGTAAACCGTGCAAGTAACTTTGTTTATGTTTGCGAAGTTTGGGCAACGTATTTCAGACCTTCTATACTGTTTTGCGGTCGTCTTCATTTCGTCGACAGATCATCTTGTCGGCACTACTTTGTCGACAGGTACGTTTCGTCGACAACACACTTTGCCGACAGGTAGGTTTTGTCGACAGGTACGTTTCGTCAACAGCTCACTTTGCCGACAGGTACGTTTCGTCGACAACTCACTTTGCCAACAGATACGTTTCGTCGACAACTCACTTTGTCGACAGGTACGTTTCGTCGATAGCTCACTTTGTCGACAGGTGCGTTTCGTAGACAGCTCATTTTGTCGACAGATACGTTTCGTCTTCACTCAAAGTGGATTTCGTCACTGTTTTATATATACTCACATAACATGCAAAATGAATTCCTCTGTTTCTATTTTAGTCAAACCACGTGTTCTCCAATCGGTTTAATTCTTAACAAATCTCTGGAACCGTTTCCATGGCACTGTACTTCAGGTACTACAAAATTACTCACAATAAGAAGCCTAGCCCTTACCCTTTCTCCCCGCTCTTCATTTTGTAAATCACATAAGATTTTCTCTCATTTCTAAAGTAACAACCATGTGAAAACGCTTCTTGTACTCTCATGCAGTTTTAATAGTAAATTCTTTTCCACAAATGAAACAATTTTTTTTTAAATCGAACGTTGCTTCTGAGGTCCTTAAAAAAGTTGAAGATGTTGAAAGATGAGATGGGTTATAGTTTTGCATCACGCACTGTGAACCCGAATAGTACCTTCTCCTTCCTTTGTTCCATTGTGTTATCCAACATCCTAAATACCAAGCTATGTACTATGGTGCAGGATTATAAAGCATGATATTGTGCGTGTTAAAACATGCGCATTTCAAGTGTGTGCTTAATACCCCGAAAATTTAGCACTGTTTGCTTAATACTCAAGAGCCGTCGTGATAAGCACCACTGAAACACCTGTTATTTTTTATTATTTTTCATGTTAGTGTACAAAGACAAAATACTTTTTCCTCTGAGGTTTTGTATGATGGACGTTTACATGTTATTAACATGCATTTTCCATTCACACCCACTCAATTAAATTTTTATCTGGAATTTTATGCCAATTCCCCCACAAAATGGTATGTTACCCTAGTACGTGCTTGAGTGACTCCAGAGAGAAAAGGAAGACAAGAATGTTAGAGAAAGAAGTGGTAACGTTTCGGTCCAAAAGCACAGAAAACCGTAGGAGGTTCCCTCCATATGTTTGTGCTTTAGATGTCCGCTTGGAGTGAAAGAAGACTTTCGTGTTTTGAGCGTCAGAATTCCGCTCGTGTACACACAGAGAAATATAGGTGGTTGCTCGCGGTAAAATCGTCACTTTTTTCTTGCTCGTGTAGAAGGGCCCTTAGTTTGAACGCCGTCCTAAAGTAATACCAATATATTGTCCATATATGACAAAAATAATATTGAAATATACATGTGATGGGTACATATTGTTGCTAGTACGTAAATAAAAGAAGCAGACAGCAATATGTGTACCAATAGTGATAGACTGTCGATTTTTGGATATGGTCACAATGTCATCGAGTCTGTGCTTGGGACCTGGTGCCCGATTTCGATCTGGTGACCCAGAAGCCACAGCATAGTTTAATTCTTTCCTTATTATACATTATTGCTTTTGAACAGTGTTTCTTTCAGGGGGATGAGACAGGAATCAGGGCGGGAAAATTCAAAGTCGAACCCTTTCTAAAAATAGTAATAACATATGTAAAGTCTCATATCACCAGATAGAACAAAAAATATCTCCAGAAGTTTGAAAATAACCACCGACCGAGGTAGTCGTGTGGTCTGACAAGGAGACCGTCAACATTGTCATGCCGAAACTTACCCTCCATTTTTTTGTACGTGACGATTACACGAAAATAACACTCCACACAAAATCTGAGGTGCCAATTCAAAGTGCAAGTGGGCCAAAACAAATTGTCAAAATCCGGAAAATTTTGCTGCCATAATATGAATGAGGTTTGCTACACTGGGCCAAAGAAACGGTGAAGAGAATCAAGTTTGCTACTTGGAGGAGAGAAACGACCGCGCTTATTACGTGCAGAATGTAGAAATGAGTCGAGAGAAGAATGCCTGGGACGAGAAATGTACTCTGCACAGTGGTCCTAGTTTTGTATTCTCTACTTTTGCGCTAAACTTTTGAAATGCATTTTTTTGTTACTTTCCTTTTCTAAAATCAGATTAGAAATTTATAAATAACGTCATATCTCGACAGCCAATGACGTCTGCTTAGCAAATGAAAATCAAAGTTGTACTCACTACATCTATTTAAGCAATGCTTGTGATTGAAGACTGCAGTTTAGAGGCAATTCCCATGATTGCCCTATGAAATGGCATTAATTCCTTGACAATGACATTCTTACGTTACAATACCTGTCTATTCAGAACCCCTTCAACTTGAGTAGGAACTTCGATTCTGGACAAGGTTTGCGTCATTATCTGTCGAAATATGACATCACTTATGATGAGGCTGCTTTAACTTTGAGTGCTTGTAGCTCCAAAATACATGATTTGAAATTTCTTCAAAGGAAATTCTTTCTTGTTTTGATGTGAATAATCACCTCCCGCAGCTTGCCCCTTATTTCAGGGTTTGATTAATTCAATTCTTATTAATGTCCTAAACGAGCTGGTGAGCTTTTAAGGACGGACCCCACAGTTTTTGGTAAAGTAGGCTCCGAACCACCCCGTTCAATACAACCCGGCCGAAATGAATTGAAACCGTCACCACGCGCAATAAAAGCCAGCGTGCTAAGCTCTTGGCTACCCGGCAAGTTTTTTTTTTCGGTCAAAAATCGATAAAAGTCGTGCAAAACTCCACTTACATCCTCCCAATTTTGACTAGACAACCCCAAACTGAAAATCCTGGCGGAATCATTGCTCTAACATTTCCTAGCATCCCCATGAACAAATGTGGCGACGCGATTTGCTCGTAAAGAATAGTGTATCACTCTTATTCGCACATGATTTAAGCATCTGGAAACTTGTGTAACATGTAATACTGCATACACAACAGCCACCACCTAAGTTAATCTAAAATTAAGCTTTCATATAGCTATTACGGTTGGGAATAAAGAGCTCCAAGTTATAGACAGTTATTTTAGAACTGCTATTTGAAGTATCAGTTTTAACACCTATTTGTACTTAACAGCTACTATTATAACTGTTACGGAAAACAGCACTAATTCCCGCAATATTTTTTTGAGAAGTAGTCGCAGGGCTTCATAACTCATGTGGAAACACTTCCGGTATGAATAGCCCACTCTCGCGTAGCTTGAACTATAAGTAACAGCGAGAAGCGCTCAACCCGGCAGCTATCGTTTGGTCTTGTGGTTAAGGCGTCGGGAAGCTGATGGAAAGGCCCTGGGTTCGAACCTTGACATCGGGTTTTTACATATTAAAAAAGAAAATTAAAGTTTTTTTCGTTTTTTATGCAAATACACAAAAGGAAATTTAATAAAATTTGTGATTTATAATTTTAAAAGAGTTCACTGTCGCTCGGTGTGCAAGGGGGTGAGGGTGCGTCCGAAGGGAGCTGGGAAGCGTTAGCCACTGGGCGGGAGGCTCAGCCTCGGTTAGCGGTGGGCATACGCAAAAGTGCTGTTAAGTCAAAGAGTGCTGTGCCGTACAAGAAGTGGTTCCATGTGGGCTCTCCTTAGAGACGAAGTCCTGCGTATACTTTTGAAAAATAATCTTGCCTAATGTCCATCCCTACTCCACTTGCCACTGAGCCAGGGTAGCCAACTAGATTTATATTATGGCAGTAAAATTTTCCAATTTTTCAGAATTCTTTTTGGCCCACTTGCACTTTGAATTGGCACTTCAAATTTTGTGTGGAGTGTTATTTTGTATAATCGACATGTACGAAAAGTGTGAGAGCAGGTTTCGGCATGACAATGTTGGCGGTCTCCTCGTGAAGCGTGGGTCAAGACCGGGTGACCCTGTTTCAGCTCTGGTTCGACATATGTATATAATTATATGCCATAATAATTACAGAAAGCGCTGTAAATAAAGGTACGTACGTAAAAAACGAAAATTTTCCTTTTCAACTGACCATAGAATAGTTGTGCTCAGTAAGGCACTTTAATCAATGCGATTTGTCTAAATTTTTATCTATCCGGATCTCCTATAGTACATGCCGGAACGATTCGACCCTTTAACTTGTTCCCCATTATTTAGTCGAGTTATGATTGCGAAAAAAATGAATATTATATAACACATAGAAAGGGTGTCCATAAGCAGAGTGAATTGCTCCAGAAATTCAACACAATACTAGAATTTACTAATCATACATTATG